>MU856924.1:692-110779 GCA_033296705.1 Chaetomidium leptoderma | reverse complement strand
GGAAGTGCCCCGTAGCGTAGCGAAGGGCCGCACGACTGACGAGCGAAGCGACGCCTGCAATTTTACCGTTCTAATTTGGAGCAATGTTATAGATTTAGATCTAGCTTAATCGTTGTTTCCCTTTCCAGATTACGATCTCGAGTAAGGTTGGGAGGACTTGGCAGTAATATTTCAACAATTTGATGAGTTTTACCTATCTACTCTGAGCTTCGTCAACGAGAGAGAGGGGGCGATTTGCATCAGAGCGAGGACTAGTCATCTGTCGCGCCGAGCCAACGCATCGGTCCTCCATGCCCAGGTATGCCGCACCACACACACACACTCTCTCACTCTCTCTCCCTCTCTCCCTCTCTCCCTCTCTCCCTCTCTCCCTCTCTCCCTCTCTCGACGACATGGGCGCTACTCTCGGGCTGTATTTGGCCGCGATTCGATGCCCTGGGGTCGTGTTCCTATAGCTGTTAGTAGAAGGCGTCGTTCGGTGATATGAAAAATGAGTAACTTGCCCATTTGACGCCAGTGACAAGCCCTTTCCGCGCAGCTGCTTGGGCCTCGAGTATGGGCCAAGGCGATGAGGACGGACAGGCGTGCAGCATGAAGCCCTCGCAGCAGCCGTCCAGCCAATCATGATGCGACTCAACAGATGCGCATGGAGGGCGGTGCTTCAGGAACTAGAGGGTTTCCCAATTTACACTAGCGCAAGGCTTTCTTTCTCATTCTGGACTAACCTCGTCTTTTCTCTTTCTCAACTAGCCTGATTAGGTAGCCCATATCGCGCAATTGTAACGCTGCGAGGGGGGTGCGCCTGAGATCACATTGCAGATCACAGATTACAGATTACCGCTTTTGCTTTTACCCCTGCTCGGGCGGGGGTCGCGCGAGCGGGTGAGCCAAAAGCGGCGAGTGCTCACCCCGGCTCACCCAGCTCACCCCGAGCTCACCCGGCTCACCCCCATTGGCGGGTGAGCCGGAGCCATGCGCGCGAGAGTGCCATATTCCCGTTTCATGGTGCTGAGCTAAGTAACGAGCGACGGAGGTGAATTCGAAACGAAGGTGATAACGAGTGTGATGAGACAAGACCTGTCCTGGGCATCCCGGCTGTGTGTGCGATCGAGGAGGTGCCTCGGTCTTATAGATCACCTGTCCTCGCAAGACTCAGGGCTCGCATCGGTCGGGCCTGGCCGCAAAAAGTCGACCAGTCAGTCCATTTCGGGAAACCTTGATTGTAGTTCCACATCTAGAACGCTGCCATCCAGCTTAATCCCAGGGGTTTGGATGTGGCACTCGGAAACGGCGCTGGTTGGCCCATTAGCCTCAAGCTGGATGGACCCGTTGCGGCTGAAGATCGATAGCGCTTTTCGGTTGGCATGCAATGACTCTCAATCCGAAATTTTCTCAGCAGGCTTGACATCCACAAAAAGGTGTATGCTGTATCATGTATCCCACACCCCGATACCGGGAGCGCGCTGGTGCAAACAAGCGGTACAAACCTGAACGACTTGGGAAATGTCAAACAACGCTAATCCGCTGGGTAAGGTGAGCACCCGCCCGCAAATAGGCCAAGTCATACCTATTCAGTACACCAATCCATGATTCGATTGAATGTTGTGAGATGAAGCATTTTAACGAGGGGTGGGACTACCATTGGTGTTATACCTTACTCTATACATACAGTCTTCAAGGAACCAAAATATATTGGTGAATAGCTATTAGGTAGAGCTGGAGACTCGGACCTTGGAAGCGTTCTAGACTAGCCCCAACACCTGAGTGCATTTGCTCGGTTACGTTGACGCTCGTCATGATTCATGATAGGGTCGCTTGTGAGGATCCGGTTGCATTCGGTAACACTGAGAGTCCAGCCTGGAATTGTGTTGTAGAAAGGATCACGGGGCGAACTTGAGGAAGGGGCCGAGTCATAGTGATTGAGAGCGGATTTGAAGGAGGAATACTGGTCCAACCCAAGTTGCATGCATGGCTACCACCTTATAAACGAACTCAATGCTGACACGTCGTGGGGGAGAAGTCGGTTCGTGCTACATGAATTGATTTTAACCGGCATTCTGTGCATCTAAGGGTCCCACCGGCCGGCCAACGCGCCGTTCCGGTGAGGGGATGGCCCCGGATACCTGGATGCCGCGCGGGTTTGAATGGGATGATTATAAGACTCGGATAAGAAACTCGGGATTCCACTACGCCGTATGGTTCCCGGTTGTTGGCCCCTCAAAAACTGATTTAACGGTTTCCCAACTCGGGACCGCCCCGCTCTTCTCTTCCTGCGGTCATGTTTGCTGGTTGAAACAATATGTTTCTCCACGGCGATCCTCTTCCAAGCCTACTTCAGGTGCCATCCGCGGTGTTCTAGATATTGAAATGCAACTCGCAGCCTTGGGACGCTTCGTCGGGTGCCAGGCGAGATTGTGCATAGATTGACTCGTATCGGGCGACATCCGGGTCCAGGCAAACCTTCTGGCACTGGACCTGGTATGGCGCCTGGCCTCTATTAATAGGACTCTGTAATTATAAAGCATTCGGGACCGTCGAGGTCTCGAGTATTCTGCTCGTCCCTGACGTCTCTCAAATCATCTATCCCTCTTCACTCTTTAGCCCCGAGTCTTCCAAAGCACCATGAAAGCCTCCGGCCTGCTTCTCACCCTCGGGTTCCTCGGGGAAGCCATTGCTCAACAGTGCCCCGGGAGCTGGTATCTTGAGCCTAGTGACTGCATTTGCATGAACAGCAGGGACGGCTCCCTGCTCAAGACACAGACTCTGGGATGCTGCAAAGCGATGGGGTACAAGACCTATGACAACGTGAGTCCCGATTCGTCAACCAACCCAAACAAGGCTGGAAGTAATCCGTTGACAAATTGCATCGCAGATCTGTGCCGTCGACATCAACAAACGCCAGACCTTCAAGGACTGCTGCAAGGGCTTGAACCAGGAGAGCGTCATTGGCCACTGTCGCTGAGCTGGGATGGTTTTTAGGGCTGTGACTTATTCTGAGTGTCGGGGGATGCGTTGGGAGGAAGAAAGGCTGGGTTCAAGCTACCTAGCTTCAAATTCTCAATTTGATTTTTGAATTGATCTCTCCCGAGCAACCCGAGCCTTGGCCCCACCGTTTGCCCAGAAAATCTGCACAGTGCAGTGGATGATCCGGAATAGCCCGTGCGTCGACCGCGTTCGGCCCCGAGCTGAAATCCCTGATCCACCCGGTCCCGTCATTTCCGTCTGCGCGTCTGCAAGTTGTGTGCGCATGGAAGCCTGCACGCGTCTGCAAGGGCCGATCCATCTCGTTTTGGAGCACTAAGCACCACCACCAATTGCTCCCGATCACGGCAAGTTGAACGAAAAAAAAAGAGACTTATTTTTCTCCCCTGCCACACAACTAACAGATCAAAGTGTGCTTTTTGAACCCAACCAACACCCCACCCCGTCTCCCGACCTCGACAAGCACCGATCCCTTTCCGTCGAATCTGCTACCGGGGAAACCGCAATCGATGTCGCGAAGCATGTCCTGGCTCAGGTCGGCCGGCTCTCCGCTTGGCCGTGGCACGAGTATCCTTCTACAGGGGAACTTGGTGGCTCCCGCATGGAGAGCCACGTCTTTAGCGACGGCTCGGGTTCCGAGGGGAGTAAAGGATCCGACGACTCAAACATCAGGCTTTGCGAGTAGGTCGCTTAGCACACAAAGATCTGCGAAGGATGTTGGCCAGGGCTCGAGGTTCAAGAGATCCGAGGCATCGTTGGCAGAAACACCAGCGGCCGCAGCGCGCGAGAATATCCAGACCGAGCACGCCCTGGGGGAGCCCGATGCTGCCGAATCTGTCGCCGCCGCGAGTCCTGGGCCGTCCACACGCCCTCAGGTGCCGCCCCAGGCGAGTCCCCAGGCGGCCCCCAAGCCGCGAAAGCCCGTGGACACGTCGAGCAAGGAGTATAAGCAGGCGGCGAGCAGGTACATTCGCTTCGTCGTTGGGTTACCCTTCTTGCTCGTAACGTCGTATTTTCTCTACGAAAGGGGTGAGTATCTTCCGCGCCCGGGACACTGACGGGTTACTGACAAAAACGATATAGTTGAATTCGAGCCCCAGTTCAGGATTCGCGAGGCCTCGCCTTTGCCTAAAGAGTCTAGCCCCGAGAGTTAGCAGCATGTCGTCATTCGATCAAATACCAGGCCAAGTTCCAGGTCTCTGCTCGGATCCCAAGTGTCATCTACATCCTGCCGTGAGGAGCTTGTCCCTGGAAGCGGATTGGCGGGCAATCCCATCGCCGGACTGTTTACATCGGGGTTTCGGTGATGGCCATGTGCTCCTCGTGTGCGCGATCCGGGGACAGAATATTCCCGCTGGGCTTCCTGTCGCCGGAGAAGCCCGGTGATAACTCGCAAATCCTCCGCCGTTGACGAACTGCCGCGTCCCACAATATGCTGATGCAAATGTAGTGTAAGCCATAGCGGGCAGCTTTAATGCCCCGCCTTGCTTGCTTATCATTGCCTCTATGTTATCAGCTGGCACGTGGCTGGGTAAGAGAAACAAAGAGATCAGGGCCTGGAAGCAGGCTGGCGTTGTTCTGTCACGCTGCCGGAGACACAACTGGCCGCCGACACCAACCCTGATTCGGGGTGATATTTCGCCAAGCGTTGCTGCCCCCCTTGAAAGTTTTGGATCGGGGACCCTTCGCTGGAACTAGCGTTGCAGCGTTGCAGCCCCCTCCACATTCCCCAGGCTTCACCTCTGTTCATGCGGGGAAACCCGTTCCTGCACACCAGTCAGTATTTTTGTTCGGTGATCGTCAAGGCCGAGGGGTAGGCCACTCATACAATAACCGTTACCATGGAGTTTGGGGGGCTCTGTATGTACGAATGAGACGACGCCCATCATTGTTTCTTTCTACGATGACAGGGGTTTCGCTGCCACTTTTTTAGCCAGCAACCGAAAAACAGTCCACAAATCCAAGCACTGCCTCGTTCGAGTGGACCAGAGGACCTCCTTGCCTTGAAATCGGCTTCCACGTGGCTCGTGTCTGTCTGCGTCACAAACGGTTCCTCATCTCAGCTCATCAACACCGTCTGGACCATCGAGACCGTCAAGGATGGTGGAGCCGCACAGCCGTGGTATCAGCCATCACTAATTAGGAGGGAGAACCTGGGGAGGTGGGCCTGAGCCATGTCCTGCGACCATTCAACTCCCTTGCAAGGGCTCCTGCCAAGGAGCGAAGCCCACTGGTGATTTGGGACGATCAGCTAAAACCCGGGCTGGATCCCAGCGCAATGGGCGGATGACTCGTCTCTCTGCTTGCTAAGACATGACACTTACTCAGCCGAGCACCCGCGGGGTTCCGAAATGTCGAAACGGTTTCCTCCGTGGTCACCCACCTCCCCACCAGAGAACCATGCAGAACCGTTCCGCGCGTCTTCGAGAACACGGAACATCGCAGACGCTGTGCCGCCGCTTTATACAGTATGCAGCCGTCCTGCAACCCGCCATCCATCTTAGCATCCAGGCACTCTCAGCACTAAACGGCGGACATACGGTTGGAATTGTTCGAGAGTGCGTCCTGCGTGCCCCCCTGAGCCTCTGAGGGCAACGGACCCCGTTTCTGTTTCGGACAGTTCCCACACTCCGCCCCCAGAATCCCCATCCCATCTCCGCATTTTGGGATCTGGTGGGGTTTCGTGGGGCCGGTGTCGTTGCCGACCTCGCCGACTTCAGGCGGGGACCGGGCTCACTAGGATGGTTGCGGGGATGGCATGGGGCATGGGGCATGGAGTCAGTCTCCTGGCATTGGCGAATCGGCTTGCGACATCGCGCAGTCTCGCGCAGCGAATGGATTTGCCGCGATCTGGCTATGTCCGAACCGCCGAATCCCTCCCTTCCCTTCCACCACCCACCCCCCTGAGCCCCTTCCGCGTTCCCCCCAGAGCGAGAGCCGTCGACGCTCTCGGCCACGAGGTTGCTAGGGCCTATTCGGCTTAACTAGCGCCGAAGTGGTGAACGGCCGCCAACCACACCAACCACCGCTGTCTCGGCGCTGTCAGTGCCTAGGCGGGCTAGGTCGAGTCCATGTGGAAACGGTGGATCCTTCTGACGCCTTTCAGCGCCTCCAGAACCCCGGGTTTTTTTCTTCCCCTTGTCAACGGGCAGACCGGGTGGCTAGACATGCCAGAGTGGACTCCACGACCGCGTCTATTGAGAATGCCGGTGGGCCAGTTGGTCCGAACAAGAATTGCCCCGATGCCCTTGTCCTAGCTCCCTTGCAAGGACGGCCCTCGGCAGCAGATGGCGACTGCGGGGTGCTTGCAAAGTTGCAAGCTGCCCCTGCGAGAGGACCTTGACATGCTCCATCTTTCGGCACGGCTGTTGTCCACGGCGCGCCCGTAGAAACCGCATTTAACAAAGACGGATCCGCTCGCGTGTGTCCGCCAGCTCGGATTCCGCCATTTGCCCTTTTCTTTCCCATCATCTTTCCTTGCCTCCCGTCTCTTTCCTGTGGTTGCCCTCATTGGCTAGTAGTGCAACCCCTAGAACAGATAATAGCACATACATGCCTTGGCTCGGACAGACTTGCACAAATTCTCCATCATGACCGCAACTGCGTTTTCGGGCGGGAAGCGGAGATCACGCTCCGAAGGGGAGAGCGACAGAGCCGACTCGGAGCACGCATCAAGTCCGGCCCCCTCGTCCCGTTCATCCACCAAACAGCAGGTCCGGCATCGTGCCTCAATTGCATGTGCCTCGTGCCGCGAGAGGAGGATACGGTGCGTTGTGAGCGAAGGGGAGTCCGAATGCGCTCAATGTAGGAGGACAGGGGCCACATGCATCATCAAGGATGACGATGAGCGAAGGCGGTAGGTGTCCGCGCTCCCCCCCAACCCCCCTTGGTCGAGTGTTTGGCTGGCCAGGCTAATGGACAAAAGACCCATCTCGAAGGCATACATGTCATCCTTATCGAGCAGAATCGCTTTGCTGGAGGGCATGCTCAAAGAACATGGTGTGGCCCCTCCGACGGCGGTACACCCACCCAAGACGAGGCAAGAAGCCCAGGCGAGGCAACAACAGGAGCACCACCAAGTTCAGCCTGGCAACGAGACATTGGATAGTTCCGAACCAAAACTAGCTCCACTGCCGCCGAACCAACCCCCCACTCCGCCAGGTTCAGGAGATGAGGACGTCCACATGGTCGAGCCAGAGCAGCCAAAGACCTTCCCCTCTGCCGGCCACACGTCTTTCACCCGCCTAATCGACCCCCTACTACTCCAGGACGTCGAGCCGAAGAAGGAGACCGGCACACGCCACCTTCTCTGCACAAGGGGAAGCTACATCTTCGACCAATCGGTTGGGAGGACCAGATTCTTTGGCCCAACGGCCAACAGCCATGTGCACGCCAAGTCCACGTGCAGCCTCCTCCCCCAGGAGGAGCAGCCCGACCACACCGTCAGGGCAGAGCACCTGATCGGGGCCCTCGGGCCGGTCACCCACGACCACCTGATGAGGTCCTTTTGGGACTGTTACAACTCGTGGCAGCAGGTGGTTGAGGAGGCCGCGTTCGAGGCCGGCCGGGCCACTCAGGACGCGAGATTCTACTCTCCCTTCCTTCACATCGCCATGCTTGCCATGGGCTTCCGCTTTGCCGACTGGGACAGGGAGGACGTGAAGAGGATCACGGTGGGGAACCGGGAGAGCACGCTTCACAGGGAAGCCAAGTCCATGTTGGAAGCGGAGCTGGAGAGGCCTGGGGGGGTCCCAAGTGTTCAGGCCCTCCTCTTGCTGGCTGATTTGGAATGTGGTGTCGGCCGGGACACCACGGGGTGGATGTACTCTGGTAGGTTTTGTGTTTATCGCCAGTCTTTTGGCTGTGGACGCTAGCTAACTCCTTTGAAGGTATGGCGAACCGGCTTTCTTTTGACATTGGGTTACATGTCAACCCGAACGGAGCGGACGTGTCGGAGCTCGAGAGACAGACAAGGCGGCAGGCCATGGCGGCATGCGTCATGTTTGACCGGAAATGGGCTCTGCTCCTGGGCCGTCCCACGGCCATCAAAACGCAGGATATCGGCGCCGACGTGCTGCCAAGGTTCCCTGGAAAGCCTTTGCCGGACTCGACCCTCGGGACCGTCGCCACCCATGCTGCTATCAACCGGCAGACGTTTGAACTGCTGGAGCTGGCCGGCAAGGTAGCCGACTTCCAGAACTCGATCGATGGCGCAGCCCACCTGTTTTCGACAAAAGGCGCCGAGGACCGGGCGTATCTGCACTTTATTGGTCTGGAGCGCCTGTTTCACAACTGGTATCGTCGGCTTCCGGAAAACCTTACCTGGAAGCCCGTGAACATCAAGTCTGCGCCCATGGGTTTCTTCATGCTTCACCAGCAGTTCCATGTGTGCATGATCCTCCTGCACAGGCCCTGGGCCAAGTACGGGCCCATGTCCCTGGATGGGGCCGTGGCTGCTCGCTATCCGAGCCCAGAGTCGCCCGGCCGCGAGGACGGGACGGGCCGCCTGCCTTCATGGATGGCGCCACTTCCACACCACGACAACAGAGCCTCCATGTCTCGGAGCATGTGCACACAGCACGCGATCCGGATTGCCCGCATCTTCTGGCATCACCGCCAGCGCTTCGATGCGAGGCGGGTAGTCCTGACGGCGGTCCAGCACGCCGGGACAGCAGCCCTCGCGCTGATGGCTGCCCTGGCGCACAAGAGCGCCGAGCTGGACCACCACAGCAACCTGCGGTACCTGCAAGTGCTTTCCTCTTCCATCTACGACATGAGCCACTTGTACCAGCCCGGCGCGAGAATGTATCAGCTGCTCAAGACCATGCTTGTTGAGATCCGCTCCGAGATGGTCAAGTCGGGTGGATTCGATGTTAGCACGTTGGTTGGCCGGTATCAAGGCAGCAGTAGCAGCAGCAACCTGGTGTTTGGGAGCAACCACTGGGCCACTGGCACCGGCAGCACCCGCCTACCCACCGACCGGCTCGAGAGCATACAAGAAGAGGACCGCGCCACCAAGCGCCGCCGCCTCTCGAGCCTCTCTTCCGTCGACCTCTCCTGCGTTACCCCGTCGTTTTTGAGCAACTTGCACCAAACGTGCCCGAGTCCCTCGGGGTCATCCCTGAGCCACGGCACCGTCAGCACCGTCACACTAGACCAACCAACCGCCGAGCCGAGCACCTTTGACCTCGACTTCTTCCACTCCTCCTTTGTCGACTTCATCCACAACGGCGGCGACGACGCTGGTACCCAAGACTGGGCGCCAACTGCGCCACCACAGAGGAATGCCGAGAACGCAGCCCCCATCCTAATCCCGACCGTCTCGGGAGACCTTTCGTGTCTGAGTACGGGCGGCGGCGTGGACAGCGCGGCAGCCCCAAAGACCAACGAACCCACCACCACCACCACCACCACAGTCTCACCACCAACCGTCCCCACCCCAACCCCTACCCCCGCCCCCGTTGATGTCAACGTCGACGACGACACGTCAGTAGACAAGACAATCGAAGACTGGCTCGCCGAGCCCTCCAAAGCAACCCCTCCCGAAACCACCACCACCACAACCAACCCCCAACAACAACAACAACAACCCTCCCCAACAACAGCAGCTACCCCCCCAACTCCTTCAGCCATGCACAACGGAAACCTAACCCACGTCACGGCAGACGGCACGCCCATCTGCCGCGACCCCTACGTCCTCAGCCTCGAAACCGAACTCGGCATCGGTTTTGGTCTGGGGCCGGATCATCATCATCCCACCACTTCTTCTTCTTCGTCCTCCTCGGCTTCGGCTTCGGCTTCGGCTTCCTCGTCGCGATCAGTTAATACTACTACTACCGATGGTGGGTGTGGGGGTGCGGGTGGGAGTGGGGGGGTGGAGATGGACATGGACATGGAGATGGACATGGAAATGGAGATGGATCCGATGGATTGGTTCACTGCTGCTGCTGCTGGGACTAGCCCTGCTTCGCAGTCTCAGTCCCAACAACAACAACAACAACAACAACAAGTGGGAGGGGGTTGTTCTGGTGGTGGTGAAGGGGGTGTTGTGGATGTGAGGGCGCCGCCGCCGCCCATGACGCCTGTTACGTTGGATGAATTGGTGTTGAGCGTTGAGGAGGCGGTGGGGTCGGCGAGGGCGAGGGCTAGGGCCAAGGCTGGTGGTGGTTATGGTGGGAGTGGTGTTGGTGGGAATGGGAATGGGGGTGGGGGGAGTACGAGTGGCGGGTCGCCGGTGGTGGGGAGGAATAGGGAGTTGGATTTTTTGACGCTTTGAGGTGGTCGTGTTTACCTACCTAAGGTACCCAGGTATGTGTTAGTGGAGAGACGGAAAAGGGGGGGCGAGGTGATGGTTTTTTCGTTTTGTTTTGGGTAGTTGGTTAGTTGGTTGATGGGATTAGCGGGAGCAAAGGTTGTGGTGACGGCGTGGAGGTGGTGTTGCGGTTGTATGATGCGGAATTAGAGACGTCCAGATGCCGTTAATGTTAAGTTGCTCCGAGCATAACGCTGGAGCGTAGCTTCCTTGAGCAGCACACTGCATGCAACAAAAGATCTCAGGGAAGATGTGATAAACCAAGCCAGCAGGTTCAAAGCTATCAAAGCCTATCCCAAGATGTGAAAGCCAACCATTCTATCGGTAATACAAAACAAAACTCGCGGACCCAAAACGCCTTTCCAATCTATAAAAATCACGAAACATCACAATAAATCTCCATCTGTCCCTCACAAGCTTATCCTCACTAGAACCGAGAGAAACATGTCAGCGCCCAGCGCCCAGCGCCGCGCTTCCCCTCTACTCTTTGTTGCCATCTTCCTTGCGCGTTCCGCTACGCAGGACCCGTGTGCTACCCTCCCCCCCACGGCCCCGCGTCCCGTCGCCGGCCCCGTTGCGGCTACCAGCAGCGGCACCACCCGAGTGGCCGGTACGTGCAGTGCCAATAGTCCCGCCCGAACCGCTTGGGCCGCCGTTGCCACCTGCTCCACTGGCGGCGCCATGGGCGGTACCGCCAGCGGGAGTCGGGTGGCCGGCGTTGGCCGTGTGAGCGGCCCCTCTCACCGGATCCGCCGCCGCCTCGGCCTGGAATCGGACGGCAGTTCTGGGAGCGGGTTGGCTGCCGCTGTCCCCTCGCGTGGTGCTAGCGCTTCGGCTTGCGGGCTGGGCCTGGTGGGTGCTGCTGCTCCGGCTGCCAGCCCCCGCTTGACGACTGGTGGCGCCGTCGCCCCGGGTGACACTGTTGCCCCGGCTGCCAGCCCCCGCTTGACCTCGAGTGGCGCTGTCGCCCCGGGTGGCACTGTTGGCCCGGCTGCCAGCCCCCGCTTGACCACTGGTGGCGCTGTCGCCCCGGGTGGCACTGTTGCCCAGGCTGCTGCCCTGGCTGCCGGTCCCCGCTTGACCCCGGGTGGCGCTGTCGCCCCGGGTAGCGCTGTCGCTCCGGGTGCTACTATTGCTCCGGGTGCTACTATTGCTCCGGGTGCTACTATTGCTCCGGGTGGCGCTATCGCTCCGGGTGCTACTATTGCTCCGCGGATCGACTACCGTGGCATTCTCTGGGGGCTGGGTAACCTTCTTACCAGTGGAGTTGTGGACATAGCCGGCACCCGTCTTGGTCCACGAGTTCAGTGGCGGGTAGTCGTGGCCCATTGACGTGTCGGGGCTGTTTCCAGCCAGGAGGCAGAGGTAGAAGAGTGCGAGGCGGACGGTGAGCACCGGAGACTTCCGTTTCGAGGGTTTGCCGTCAAGGGCTGTGTTGTAGTTGGACCACGGGATGGTACAGTATTCGGGAGGCGCGAACTCGCCCGTGGGCTGCGAATCGGAATACTCGGACCCCTGTGCTCCCGTCGAGGACGGCGGTCGCGCCAATGATGTAGCGCTAATGGCAGAAGTGTCAGATGCCGTAGACAGCATCCTGGCCCGAGCAAGATACTCTGCTGACGAGGTTTGGGCGTTAGTTTGGTGAAGAGGGACGGCACGCATCGGTCGGCTTTGAGAACTCCCGGGCCCAATCTCGAATCGGCGGAAGCGGAGGACAACGAGATCGGCGTCGGTAATAATAAATCCGTATCTCACTTTGAGATCACGGCTGTAAGAGAACACCTGACGTATCGGCAGCGCCCACTGCGCAAGGTTGTCGCGCTTCAGAGTTGGCAACCACTTTTTGGACACCTTGGTATCTCCAGGAACCAAGTTGACATACCGGCCTGATTGATGCTTCCTGTCAGGTGAGCACACAGACCAATCTGGTCTACCTGAGGTCGTCCCACCCCGCCCGGTGGCCCAGATATGACCTCTGTGGTTATCGTCATGACCAAGCAGCCCATTCGCCTGGATAAGGGCCGCATTGACAAGAGGCATTGTGTACTTTGTTAGGTGGCTCTCGACAGACTTCTCATCGAAAATCTCCACCTCCATGGGATCAATGCCGCGGCGAGGAGGAGGGTGAAGCCACGGTTGTTCCACCACAGGGGCAAAAATCGACAGCAGCGAATCATAATTGAAGTCAGTCCATGGCAGCCTTTCGAAATGATCAGTCCTTTCCAAGCCTTCACTCATCACAGGCTGATGTGTGGGAGTATATCAGAGCACATACCAGTCCTCCACTGCTGGCCATGTTGCCGCCTTGCTTGGCTTCGTATTCCCGCCAGCCACACTGTTCGTGTTGTCGAGGCCCGGGAGCTGAATGCCCAGCTCTCTCAGGATCGTTGAGCCAGTTGCAGCGCCGGACATTGTGTCTTTTGTTGATGTCAAAAAAAGGGATTCGGCTTGAGGTCGCGGGGACGGGCTTGAATTGGCTGAATTTTGAGTGTTAGGGACGAGGTGCCTAGGAATGATTGAGCCTTGGTTTTGATGGGTTGAAGCTTTGTCGCGTCGAGGAGGACGAAATGGCTGAGTCTGAACGTCTGGAAGTAGATGAGGTTTGAGGTCTGAATTCCATGGTTTGAAACCCTCAGTCTAGCAAGGCAACCCGTCGCCTTAAATCATCAGTGACCCCCCCCCCCCCCGGGCTCTCGGCCGGCCGCTGTGGAAGGCATCCATTCTTTTCGAGTCTCCGGGACGGCGATGCTCGCAATCAACCGTTTCATGTTGGCGGTTGACCCAGCGGCCGCAGACAGGAGAAACACGCCAAAGTTCAGCGCCCCTTGTTGGGTCTGCGAAGCGGCGGCGATGAGTTGCCGCTTCTGCTCAACTCTCGGCCCATCACCTCCCACTGGACTCAACCACGCCAAGTTCACCGGGCTGCCCGCCCATGACGGTGGCCGGCAGGCTCCGCAACTTCGGCTGCCCTGAGCCGGACAGCCCTGATGCTCGGCCTTTGGACCATCACCGGGGCCAATGGCTGTGGCACGTTGGTTTTGATTTCCATAATTAGTCCGCCGTTTGACCTGTCTCGAACCAACAGCGCGCTCAGGACTGCAGGTTCCAGGCACAATTGCGCCGGAAAACACGGTTGGCTCGCGCGCGGCGAAGCATCACAATCACCGTGGTCTGGTGGATCGCTGGAAGGCAAGTAAAAATAGAACTAAACTTTGAGACTTTGAAATCTCTAGTAGACATCTTGGCTTCTTGTTGGTGCGATTTTGCATTTCTGGAATAATTAGTTAGGTTCTTTAGGGAGGGGGGAGAGTTGGGTGTCACAATTGACCTATTAATAACTGGAACAAGTTGGAACTTGGAAGGTTAGGGACTCGGGGTTGGGAGGGGAGGCCCGCACATGCTGTCTGTTGGTGGTCATTTGGTCACTCCGTCGCTTTGTCTCGCCTCCTGTTGCCTGTTGCCCAGTCACTCGCATTTTCTCACCGACTGTTGGTCACTCAAAATTTCCCACCCACTCTTGGTCACCCGATTTTCCCCGCCCACTGCATGGCTTCAACGGGACAAATCAAGCTGCCCTGCACTACCTCCCTCGGTAACTTCCCGACATTCGCCTCATCAGCCTGGGTAGCTCGTTGATATCCCCAGTCCACCCAAGATGCAACTGCCGCCCTTCTTATCCGACGAGCCTATGCAAGGCGACCCCGCGTGCGATTGGACCGATTTCCTTGAGCCCCAGCTTCGGCGTTTTCCGCGTGTGTATACCAAGGCCAAGCTGAGGAAAGCTCTTGGAAATGGGATCGAGGGTTGTGTCGCACGTGTCAAATTCGACGATGACGACTCGCGGTTTGCGCTCAAGATTGTCTGTGATGGAGTTACCCTCTTCCACCTTTGTCATTTCCCCTCTCGAGTCCTTCTAACACGGTTACTGGCAGTTTTTCAACTCGGTCCCGGACGAGAACGATTGGTGGCCGCTCGAGCGCGAGGCCCGTAACGTTGCGATACTCGAAAAGGTACAGGCCGGCCTCCGCCAGTCCTCTCCGACACCCGTCCACGTACCTACCAAACGAACCACCCGACTTGACTGTCTGCGGTGTCTTTACGCCTTCTCGGCCGATGGAAGGCGCTCTCGCGACTTTGACGGACTTCCGGCCGGTGAGAAGGTTGCGATATCTAGCTCCTTCACTCGAGTTCGAAAATGTTTTGGGTGGACCCGCGTTCGGGGGGCTGATTTTGTGGCTATGAACAATGTGATGAAATTAGACCACTACGCCGAAGAAGAGGGCGAGGGCTCTGCGAGTCACATTGAGCGCGGCCGCGAATATTTCGCCATCGTGTACGAGTACTTGCCCGAAGCAAAACTCGAGCTCAACGCGGTACAGCGACAGTTGGACTTCTTCTACCACACCGGATTCCATCTGTGCCAAGATACGCACGAGAGAAACTGGCAAGGCCCCGGCGTCCTCCTCGATTTCGGCGACTACAATTCCCCAGTGGATCGATGGTTCCAGGCGGGCGGCGCTTACCACCCGTGTCTCTCCGCCGAGGTTGTCATCGACATGGCCAAGGTTCAAGCGAGAGCAGCCGAAGAGAGGAAGAGGGAACACGAGCTCCGCGAGGCCGGAGTTGAGCCTACTGAAGAGGAGGAGCGGGAGGAGGAGCGGGCACTCGCGAAGGAGCACGCCAGCGCAGACACTGCGAGGTTTGTCGAATGGGGCTACACGGCGAGTCGATGGTTCAGGTCCTACTTTGACCGTAAGTTTGTTGAACCAACAAGTAGCCTGGAAATCAATACAGAGATTTGCTAACCCCGAAGGCAGTCAGCAAAGAGGAGATTCTGGAGAACAAGCTCGAGGAAGACCCGCTCGCCAATATCCACATCCCAGCGGTAGAGCCAAGAGCGTTGGGCAAGGTTTGGAACAGATACAGGAAGCAGAAGAAGGAATACCTCTCCCAGGTTGCCAACGAGTCTGATCTCGGGGCTCCAGAAAGCTTGGACAGTAATTAGCTGCCTCAAGATTGCCGGTTCTGCAAGACAGCCTTCCTCCGTAAACAAATCCACCACCATGTCCCCTGCTGCTATCACTGCTGCTTCTGCTGTTGCTGTCCCCCGCCCCCGACTCGGTATGTATGTATGTACAGAATACATACGCTGTACATTATTTCCGCGCGTGCCTTTCTATAGGGTTTCCTCGTCCAAACACGCCAAGCAGGGGCCCGCGTCCCCCGTGTACTCGGCGGCCTCGTGGTCATCAAGTTCACCCGAGTAGAAATCGTCGGTGCAGGCTGCCCAGCTGGTCCAGGGAGTGTAGTAGCACCCGTGCCCACAGCTGTAGTTCATCAGTTAGCGGTATTGGCACATGCTGGAAGTTGGCGCGCGCAGACTTTGGTGGCTATGTGGCATGTCAGTGTGTAGCAAAAGAAGCCATGGGAAATTGGGACACATACCTAAGGTATGGCGGTTGATGAGAAACGAGTTGTTGTGGGAGAATGGTGAACGATGTTTGGTTTTCCAACTTGTAGTGCAAGTGCGGGGATTTTACCCGGCAGGCAACATTCAAGCCTTGAAGCTGACTGCCTACTCTCGTTAGTCATCATCGTGGCTCAGCGTGGCACAATACTGAGGTCGACAAGAGCAGCGGCGCAGCAGAGACAGGGCGAACATGGAGGTTTTACACGCTAGTGAATTGTTACCTAGAGAAAAGCCTACCGACAAGATGACCATGTGCAGTTGTTGGGCGTTGTTAGTAGGCGTTGAGGAAACGTGCGTTTGATAAACTCAGAATTAGAAGATGGGCCTAACATAATAACACACAAACCTTATAAGTCATAAATAAGAAGCTATGTTCCCTTTTGGGGAATACCGTGTTTAGTCGTAGATACCTGGTCCATGTTAGATAAGGAATATTGGAATTAGTTTGACTCGGAGGTGCCTGCCGCCTGAGAGTGTTGATAAGTACCTACCTAGCTTATTTCTCGAGCTTCCCGTCATACACCGTGACTGCTACCTTAGATACTTAATAATTGTTCCTGCCTTTCGCTAAACTTTCCCACCTCCCTTCCCAGTTAATGTTTCGACACCGCTCTCGCCGTGCTCCGAGTCCCGTCTGCCTCCACTTCTTCCTGGTGTGGACAAGCCTCAAATCAAGGTTCCTAACAACGCAAACAAAACAAACTGGCTATTAGATTTGCCTCGATTTGGGTTGATTCGTTTGCGTTGTTATGCGTTGCGTTGTCAGGAACCTTGCCTCAAATACAATGACTGGGCCAACCGAACAGGCCGCTCTGACCTTTGTCATCTCGAGGACGGCACGACGACGACAACGACCAGCTCGATTCGGGAATTCGTAGTTCTGACAACAACAACAACCAGACGGTCACCCTAAGCTGACGATTAATCACAACAAAAAACGGCCACCACAACTCTCGCCGCAATAATCCCCCGAGCCACGAGCCCCCGAGCCCCCTGGCCCCCGCGGCCACCCGTGACACCATACTTGTGAAAGGTCACAACGACAGTTCCTACGCGTCGACGAACCTATAATAGAAGTGGAATTGAACTCGATATCTCCACTTGCGCCACTACATGCCTGCATTCGCCAACACTTGACACCAACACACGCGCATACCCACAACACTGCCTCCTACAGATATACGCATACACACGCATGCGCAACGTCATGCAGAAAGGGAGCCGGATTTTCCCGTCCAGTGACTCACGCGTGCATGCGTCAAGGAAATAAATAGCCGTCCTCCCCGCCCAGAACCCTCTTCCTCTTCCTTCTCTCTTTCTTCACCCAACCGGAAGTTTTCGAAGATCAGTAACCGCAACGGCAACGTCTTGGACTCGCGTATCGACGCTTTGCTGATCTTGGCCACTCGCTGCTGAACTTCAACGCCACTCGCTAACTTTAGGGTTTTTTTTGTCACTCGCTGACTTCCACCGTCGCTCGCTAACTTTAGTGGTCGCTCCCACCGTCGTCGCTCACTCACTTTTTCTTTTTCTTTTCTTTTCTCGATTTCGACAACGGACAAGATGTCTTCCGGCATGTCCCAGCGTGCCTCGTCCCGGCCTTTGGTGAGCGTCCCCCCCTCTTCCTCCGCCGCGGTTTCTGGTCTCGGCCAGGAGCCGCGCAAAAGCTGCCTTAAGTCTATAGGTCGAAATGGCCTGTCGGTGCGGTTTGCTAGCGAGGCTCACATGAAGGTGTTCCGGCGCCGGGTGAGTGGTGGCTCTCCTTCCCTTGACGATGTTCCCGATCTCGAGCCAGAGCCGGGTAAGAGCTGCTTCAAGTCCACAGGCCGTAAAGGTCTGTCAGTGCAGTTCGCCGACGAGGCCCGCTGCGTGGTCTCGGGGGCCGTGGTCCCGCCGCACCCTCGAGACCGCGTCCAGTGGGCAATTGAAGCATTCGCCAAGGCGCCCCTCACGATCCGAAACCTCAAGCGCGCCAGATGGTTCAGCTTCCAGTGGCTGTTCCCGAACCTCCACCCCGCAAACGACGAGAACCCTTGGGATTGGTACGTAGATCGCCAAGAACACGAACAAGAAGCCGAGATAGAGCGTCTTCTCGATTGCGCGGACAGCAACAGCCTCCATAACAGAGCCGACTGCCCGATCAACAATCCGCGAGATCGAATCAATCATCCTCGCCTCAAGAACCAACCGCCGCGGTTCATACCCGCGAAGCGGCGAGCTAAGTGATTCTTTTCCGCCCAGCTTTTTCTGATGACCGCCCCCGCCCCCATCCCCCAACCCAGGCCCAGCAAGTTTTGCTCTTTCCCCCCCCCTTCCAGACTCAAGTGAGTTTTGGCTTTTTCCTTTGTTGTCCCATTTTGTTTTGTTTTGCTCTTCCATTGTAATGTGTGACAGCGGATGCTGCTGATTCTTTTTATTAGGTGTTCCCAACCGATGGCCTGACACCAACTAGCGACCTCGGCTTGGCCTCTGACCTGGGCTCCTGGCTCCCCGGGCCCAGGTCATGCCTTGCTTCCCCCGGGCCAGGGGGGGTCGTCTGTCCCGACAATCTCTCTCTTCACTGGATCGACCGTGTGGGCCAAAGGACAGGCGGCGTTAAGCCTGTCGTCTGTCCTGAGGCCGTCTGCATGGATGTCTTCTACGCGTGCCACGCCCCTTGAAACTATTATCTTTATCTATTTTTATCTACAAGGAATGCGTGGCACGGGTAGTTGATGCTCGATTCGCCAATGTTCCTGGACTCGCTAACCCTGCCGGACTGGACCCGTTGATGATTCTGGAATCCCCGATGGTGCCGGGCCTACCGCTGATCTTGGACTTGCGATGCTGTTGGACTCACCGAAGGTACTGGACTCACCGACGCTACTGGATTCACCGATGGTACTGGACCTACCCCTGGCACTGGACCTACCGATGATACTGGAGCTTCCGATACCATTTGATCTTCCGCAATTATCGTCACAAACCTTCTTCAGCCGGGGAAGACTCTTAACAACAACGGTGATACAACAAGCCCCTTCCAACCCAGCCTTTGTTTGTTTGACACTACTTAACTGACTAATCCCGTCGGTATTCGCTGCCGCCTCTCGGTGGATAATCGAAACGGCAGCAGAACGGACGCCTCCGGTGCATTCCGTAATGCGTATTGTTTGGGGCGGTCGTGCCCAGCGGTAGCCTATAAGTGTTTGCTTGTTCCTTTTGTCAGTCATGCTGTTCTAATTCCCTTGCAATTGCAAATGTAGTAGGAGGGTCGCTCAGCCCTCTGGTGTATAACGACCGAACGATGCCTCTCGATGAGTTTGCCGGCCGAGCGTGATAATCTGTACCTACCTTCAACGAGCACACGCCGGCTTTCGATCGAGATAAGGTAAACCGCCCCTCCTAACGGTTCGGGATTTTGAAGACGTGGCGATGCGCTGGACGATTGTTCTGTTGTTTGCAGATACGCAAGGTTTGTTGATGCTCGTCTTGTCGTCCATCGAAACGTGACATGTTGATGAAAGTAGGGTAAGGAACCCTTGGAATGCTAGAGCCAGCTTGGAGAGCCAGGCAGGTCTTCCACTGCCAACAAGGCCGGCACTTGTGTTCAAGTCGTCGTGTGCTCGCTGGGAGATGGTAAACCAGTAGCACTTCGTACCCTCAGGGTACCTAAGTCGACGTTTACTGTAGCCGTTCTGATCCGATTCAGCACAGCGCTTTGCTAGAACCTGTTAATGACCAATCTCACCCCACCGCCAAGCAACCAAATGATGCAATCCATCGCCATTCACCACCACAATTAATACCTAATCTTCCTTCTCCGACTTCCATGGAAACCAAAAACCCACTTCCTTCCAAGTAAAAACCTCCCAGTGACCAAGTCCTATTTACCTACCGACCTTGCTCCTCACAAAACACAACAACAAACAACCAACCTCCTTTATTCACACCCCTCAAAAAAAAAATGACCCTCTCCTCCGCCCCCCACCGCGTCCTCCTCCTAGGCGGCCACGGCAAAATATCCCAGCTGCTCACCCCGCTACTCCTGCGCCGCGGCTGGGACGTGACGAGCGTGATACGCGCCGAGGAACAGGTGCCTACTGTGCGGGCCTTGGCTGAGCGTGCCACCACTCAGGGTCAGGGTCAGGGTCATGGTCAGGGTCATGGTCAGGGTCATGGTCAGGGTCAGGGTCAGGTTCAGGAGGGTGGTGGTGGTGACGAAAAGAAAAAGGTTGGCCGGTTGACTGTGTTGGTGCGTAGTCTGGATGATGTCAAGAGTGAGGGGGATGCGAGGGGGGTTTTGGAGGAGGTTGGGGCGGGGTTGGATTTTGTGGTTTGGAGTGCTGGTATGTCTTTTGTCTTGTCTTATTCCTACTTGTGTGTTTAGGGGCGGTTTGATGAGAGAGGATGACTGACTGGGTGGGGATTGTGGTTGATAGGGGCTGGTGGAAAGGGTGGTTCTGAACGGGTAGGTTCAATGACTTGCGGCATTCTTCTACGCATTGTTGGAGCTGAGTTGAGTTGTTGACTTGATCAATACTGACGCCGCCAGACCTACGCCATCGACCGCGACGCCGCAACCTACTTTATCCGCGCCGCCGCCGCCACCCCGACCATCACCCGCTTCCTGATGGTGTCGTACCTCGGCTCGCGCCGCTCCAAGCCCGCCTGGTGGTCCGACGACGCCTGGGCCGCCGCCGAGCATATCAACAACGAGGTCCTGCCGCACTACTACCGCGCCAAGGTCGCCGCGGACGAGGTGCTCTACGCCGTGTCCAAGGAGCGGGGCAGCGGCTTCGTCGGGATCAACCTCCGCCCGGGGACGCTCACGCTCGAGCCGGCGGGCAGGGTGGAGCTTGGCAAGACGCGGCAGTCGACAGGGAGTGTGAGCAGGGAGAGCGTGGCGCGGGTGGCCGATTTGTTGTTGGCGACGGACGGGGTTAAGAATACGTGGTTGGATTTGCTGGATGGGGAGGAGGAGACGGAGAAGGCCGTGGAGAGGGTGGTGAAGGACGGGGTCAATGCTGCTGAGGGGGAAGAAGGCTTTTGAAGGTTCGTAAGATGGACGACTCAAAATAATGATGAATGGTCTGTACGAGTTATATAATTGATGCTAAAATAAAAAATAGGGAATTGAATTCTACTACTTCCCCTTATTCATCCCGATAATGATTCCTTCGAGCACCAGAAAACCTGTCCGGACACTCATGCATCTCATGAGCCCCCGTCTTGCTACACGTAGGACAAAACAACTCCTTCACATCGTGTGCAAACGAGCAGCCCCATCCCCGGATGCAGTCCTCCCTCCAACAAAACTTGTGCTTCCTGGCCGTCTTGTTGCCATAGACCCTAAACTGCTCCTCCTCGTCCTTGGTGTGACCGTACTTGCAGTCGAGCGCACGCGGGCAGTACTTGCGCCAGTGACACCGCATGCGCGAATAATCCTCGTTCTTCCTCAGCCGGCTTCTTTGTTTGCCGAAACCCCGGTTCACCTCGATGAAGCCGTCGCCGCCGTCGTCCGACTCTTGGTTCTTCTTTTCGTCTTCCGACTCGACGTCTTCGTCGTCGTCTAGGTCCTTGGGCAATTCGTCGAACCGGTTAGAGATGGCCAGTGCCTTGTCGACCTCGGTACCGTTGAGGTACTTCTGGGTGTACTCTAGATAATCGAGCACGCTAAGCCCCTTGGTTTCGAGCTTGGCCTTGGATTCCATGAACAAGCTGCGGAGCGCATCCGGTTTCATGGACCATGCAAATGCCGGAATGATGGCGAGGTCCTGGCTGGAGGCATCGGCGCGCTTGGGCACAATCTCGTACCGGTACACTGGCGTCCTCAGACGCTCCAAGAACTCCTCGACCTTGTCGGCCTTGGGCAGCGGATCGAGGATAACAATGCTGTGGGGGTTGATCACGGCGCGGTCGACACGGAACTTGTCGGCACGAAACCCGACCTTCTCGAGATGGTCGTCGAGGAAGTGTACCTCGAATAGGTTCGCGGCAATGCCGTCGTCTCGCTTGTACACGCCCGCCAGGCCATTCTTCCACGACCACAGGTGCACTTGGCAGCGGTACTTTTTTGTGATCCTCACCACGGCCGTGCGCACATCCCTGTCGCCTGAGACGATGATGAAGACGGTCGGGACTTGCTGGTGGTATGCCTCGGATGCTTGTTCGATCGAGTCGGCGATGAGCTCGGCGTCGACTTGTTTCTCGCGCCTCGTCCACGAGCTGCGTTCAAACGTGTTGACGTTGACGTCGTGGGACTCGATCGCCTTCCACACCGTATCGACCGGCGGAGGCGTCGAGCCGTACAGGTTGACTTTGACGTCAAATGTCTTTTCGTCGGCCTTTAGCCCCGAGTGGCCCAGGAGTATCTCCCTCAGACGGCCAACATCGAAGCGCCACGTCGGGTCCCACGAGACGTCTTTTAGCCCGTGTTTCTCGGCGTATGTCCGCTGCCCTTAAATCCATAAATTCGAGTTGTCGATATAAATAAAAATGTTCCCATAGCGCCGACCAGGGACATGTTTGTAAGCGGACATGGTAGTGATGAAGCTGCGTGTGAGAAGTTGATGAAAATGCGGAGGGCCGAAGAGTCATCTGAGTGCGGAAATGGGACTAGCTTAAATGTAGATGCACCAGCTGCGGGAGAGGTGCCTAAAATCTGTCCGTTATCGACAGCCTTGTCCCGTACCGGTAGCTCATGGTGTGTGGCCTGCATACTGGGCCGTGGCGCTGCTAGTTGAAGGCCTCCGCGAAACGGTGGGCGTATTCGACCTATCAAACGACAGGTTATCAAAGAACACTGCACTGCGCCTCAGGCGGCGTCTTTTGTATGAAACTGAGTGGCTTACTCCTGTTCAAGGCTGCCACACCCCTCTGAGACGGCACTGAGTGCAAATCGATTTCGACGGGCTCCCAAAGCTGATGTGAGTGGCAGATAATGGTACAAGCTGAAACAAAACCATCAACAAGGGTGGTGAAGGTTCCATGGGATTCGAGTGATTGTTGATTAAAGCGGGCACTGGAAACGTCACACATGCCCCAGCCGCCCATCCCAGGAGAGGATGACTCCCGAATTTATTTAGGTTATCGTTAGTCATGACATTAAACACTACCGTACCCAAGACGCTGACCGGAATGTATGCCCCGAAAGATAACGCTAGCCAAGGCCGTACCATTACCATCATGGACCGCCTCTGAGAGATCGAACCAAACGCTGCTAAGTCATGACCCCAAACCCCGGATATTCCCCGTCGTGACTGTGCTCCCTCAAAAACTCAATCGGCACCTCGTTCTCGCTGTCCTCCCTGCTCAGAGTGGGACTTGCGAGGTCAGGTTCCTCCTCGGCTGCCACAAGCAAATCAGGGGGCACTTCGTTGTCGCTCTCGAGTTCCCTGTCCTCGTCCGGCCCTTCTTGCAGGTCGACCAACCTGCCGCCACCGCTAGGTTCGGCTTTATCCAGCCGTCGGCTTGAGTCTCCGAGGCTTGTCGATCTTCCGAGGTACGGCGTCGAGTCTCCCTGCTTACCATGGTCGTCCGGACCAAGATCAAACCCTGCTGCGCGCAGAGCCTCCCGTAGCATTTCCTGGGCCTGCCGGAACGCTTCCAGCTCGGCGCCGATGGCACAAATGAGCAGGTTCCACCCCTTTTCCTCGGCCACATGCTGTCGCTCCGCCAGACCCTCCATGACGGCGGCCATCTTGTCCAGCTGTGCGTACATGGATTGTTCGGGAGTAGGCGGTGACGTTGACCCGCCCTCCCTTTCCTTGCCCTTGCCATTGCTCGTCTCTCCAGTCTCGCCGCCACCCTTCATCTCGCTCCTCAGCCCGGCCTCAAACTCGGACACAAGTTTCACCGCCCCCTTCCACACCTCCACGCCCTCCTCCAGCGCGGCCCTCTCCTTATCCACATCCACCTTCCTCCTCTCCAAGATCACCACCTCCGCCTCCCACCACTCCCTCGCCATCTCTGCCGTCCTCCTCTCAGGCCTAAGACGCAGAAACTCCACGCCGCCCGGCGATTCCCTGACCACCCCGGCCTCATCTCCCTGGTCCCCCCCCTCCACACCCATCGAAGCCGAGAAAAACTCCCCATCCAACGGCTTGATCACCGGACGCGTCAACAACCCGCTAATCCTCCCCTCCACCTCCCTCAACGCCCCGCGATAACCACTCAACCCAGCCTCCCGCCGATTCCTGACCTCGTCCACCCTGCCATCCAGCCACTTCCGCCTCCTCCTCAACCCCACCAACCGCGCCTCCAACTCGACAATCTCGCCGCCGACCACCTCCCGCTCCGTCTCGAGGTCCCGCAGCTCCCTGCCCAGCGGCTCGTCCCCGTCGGCCTCGAGCCCGCCCAGCTCCTCGGCGATGCCCGCCCGGCGCGCCGTCCACCGCCGCAGCTGCGCGAGCGCCTGCTTGCGCGCGCCGAGCGCCGACGTCAGCTGGGCGTCCTCCTCGGCTTTGAGGTCGGCGAGGAGCGCCATGGTGCGCGCCAGGCCGGTGCGGGCGGCGCGCAGACCGAGGGGTTTGGTTCGTGGTTGGCGGACGGGCACGAGGGTGCCGGAGGAGGTTGTGGTTGTTGTTGTGTTTCTGGGGGTGTCGTTGAAGGCGACGCGGCGGCGTCGGGTCGGGGAGGAATCGGAGTAAGCTGTGGTGGTTGTTGATGCTGCTGTTCCCGTTGGGGTGATGCTTCGCGTTCCGGCGTCGCTTGCTGCTGCTGATGCTGCTGCTTCTGAAGGGGTGCTGGAGGGTGGTGGCCCGCCTGAATGGAGGGTGGCGGCCAGGCCGGTGGATTGCGCGTCGAGGAGGTGTTGGAGGTCTTGTTGTAGAGAGCGTTCGCGGCGTTGGAGGTTTAGCCAGGTGGCGTCTGGTTTGTGGTGGTCGTAGTCTCTGTGCCGGGTGCGGTTGGGCGAGGAGGAATTGCGGTCGAAGAGGACGCTGTTGATGTTACGGGCAAAGGACGAGGCTTCGAGGCCTTGGGGTGATGGTGACGTGTCCCTGTCTTCCTCGTCGCGGTAGAACATCTGGGAGGCTGCGATCGGTGGGGGAGGGCCTGCGAACAGGATCCGCTGCGGTGGCCTAGACTTGGAGGCCGAGCCGGCGTGGCTTGCTCTGTCGCTGTATCGAGCAGGCGGCGAGGGGCTCCGGCGGGGAGAGTACCTGGCTTTATGGTCGTTCATCGGTTCGGGGGATAGGATGGCATGGTCGGATCGGGGCGAGAGGTCTGACAAGTCGTACTCGCTCGGCTTCTTGCGGATCGGGGGACTCATGCGGCTGTGCAACGGGAGGATCGGCCCGTCGCCGCGGGACAAGCCCAGACGGGGGAAGAAGGAAGGTTTGGTAGACATAGCAAGTGTTAAAGCAAGCGGTGCATCAATATGGCCATATCCTGGGAGTCCTGGGAGTCCTGGGAGCCCTGTGTTGTGGGATGGGAGAACGAAAGGGCCCAAAGTGCGGTTCTGCAGCGTATGATGAGGGCAATTGCTGGTTTAGAGCGCAGAACAGCTTGCATGATCGAAGTAATTCGTCAGAGCATCGGAGACGAAGCTCTCTGAGCCAACGTTGCAGAAGCGTTGAGGACAGGACAGGTGCCTGGAGTTGCGGCGGGAAGAAGTCCACGCGCACATGCCATGTGCGGCCACCGCGAGTTGCAGCCGATCGCCACGGTGTGATTGGCCTGCTCATGAGACTGCTGACCCACCAGGCATCATCACGACCAGCGACCAGCGCTACCCTAACCCTCATCACCAAACCCTCTTCTAACTTCAACAAACGACCATCGAACCACCATCAGCTCAACAACTACTCAGCTTCGCCCTCCTTCTCCTCCCCCTTCCCCCCCTCTTGCTGCCCCTTGAACCAGCCCTTCTTCTTCTCATCCGCCCAATACGGCGTGTCATCGAACCCAAAGCTCAGAATCTCGGGCCGCTGATAATGCCCCTGGGCATCAATCCACACCTTGACCATGGCCAACTCGGCCAAATCCACCTCCCCGATCACCAACCTCTCCTCCTCGCCCGTATGGGGCCCAGCCATAAACCCACAGAACGGGTGAATCACGGCCGACCACCCTCCCCCCCTCCCAACCAACTCCTGCTCTCCGAGATGCACCCTCATCCACTCCAGACAGTCCCTCATCGACATAAATTCGACGCCGTCACCACCCACACCTGCGCCGTCAGCGCGTGCGCCTTCCTGAGCGGTCTCAATCTGCGCGTCCGCGAGGCTCTCCCACCCGCACATCGTCGACAGCGCCGGCCACACGCCCGCGCGTGCAACATGCTCCCCCCTGCACAATCAGCGCCTGCCTGCCGCGCGCCATTCATGGTGTGTTTGTTCCCAGCTACGCCAACCCATCCAGGTTACAACCACAACCACCACCACTCCCAAGCCCCCTGAGCGACCAAGTCCGCAAAACGTACTCCCATTCCCCTGCGCCCAGACCATGCGCTCCACCAAAAGTCGGCTGCAGCTCAGCTTACGGTGGACGCCGAGGATGGCGCCCGTCCGACGTCGATGGTGACCCTGCGCGTTGAAAGAGCGAGTGGCCCGCCGTCGGGCATGCGCTCCGAGAAATGCCCAGGTTGACGACGACGCCCGCGCGGCGGCAGGCGGCGTCTTGCAGCGGCGCCATGTCGGCGTTGTTGGGCTCGACGACGACCGACTCGGCCGCGTAGGCGACCAGGGCTGAGACCTGGGTGAGTGGGGGGTTGCATTGGATTCAGTACTTTTTTGAAGAAGATTCAGTCAGTGGTTACCTAGAATGGATTTGCGGTTAAGTGGTTGTAGTTGTAGGAGGGGGGCGTACAGGATATCCAGGGACAAACGTCTCGGGAAAGACGAGAAGCTTGACATCCTCGGCCGCGGCCTGCTCGATGAGGCGGACGACTTTCTTGATTGTCGCGGCCTTGTCCATGAAGACGGGTGCCGCGTGGGCGGCCGCCACCTTGAACTTTGTCGGTGTAGATGCCATGATGACTGACAACTTTGGACAGGAATTCGATCCGGTTGAAGTAACAACGCTGGCGTCGTCGATGTTAGCGCGATCACCTCTGCGCAATTAAGATGCCACATACCTCGATGTTGTCGATTCGCACTTGTAAACCTAAACAAGCAATAGACGTAACAGAGCAAAGTAACAACTGGTGATCCCAATTACAGACTTGACGTTTGATTTCGAGGGCTGGGGTAATGTCAACTTGTGGCCTCTATTCACCACCAACCATCAATTTTATCACGTGGCTCTACATAAATGGGTTCCTCCAGCAATGAGGTACATACAAACCCCAAAGAACCCCGCTATATTCTCCTCGCCGCCCAGAGAATTTGGTTACGTTTAAGATCTTACGAAGTCAGCCAACGAGGGGCGAGTACATCACATGTAGAAGCATCACTGGCAGCAGGGAGACACATTAGTATGTCATACCAGTTAAAGAGATCTACTGCGAGGCCTGCATTGAGGCCCTTCTCTTCAGAACTAGCTACCATCCTGCAAACCGTAAAGCCCATGTACGAAAGAAACAGATCAAGCCAGCTGACCAATGCCAAGGTGCTCGACATCAGCCTTGACAATCCGCAGAGTGTTGGTGTTGCCCATGCCGCCCTGGAGTGGTCCGAGTTAGCAACGTACAACATGATACAAGTCAGACAGAATAAAAGCCTTACCTTCCAGCCTTGCACAACCACCACAGTCTCGCCCTCGTTGAGGATACCCAGGTCGATGGCATGGCTGAGACCCCACTTGATACGCCTGTCGACATCCTCCTGCCAGTTGACCTTGGTAAAGTCGGGCTTCGCCTCCGGGAAGAGGAACGGATAAACGCCACGATACAGGTGAGCGTACCTCGAAGAGGCGGCGTTGCGGGTGATCATGATGATCGGGCACACGGGCCGGTACTTGGAGATGAGGCGGGCAGATTCGCCGGACGTCGACAGCACGAAGATGGCGGACGCGTTGAGGTCCAGAGAGGACCGGACCGAGGCCATGGCGCACGACTCGACGATCGAGACAGGCCGGTTGGCGAGAGTGCACATCTCCTCAAAGTGGCTGACATAAGGGATCGAGTTCTCGGCCTTCAGGCAGGCCTCGCTCATCTCCCGGACCGCCTCGTTGGGGTAGCTGCCCTTGGCGGTTTCGCCAGAAAGCTAACAAAAGCCGTTAGTACCATTGAGGATATTCCGTAGATTGGCTGTCTTACCATGACACAGTCAGCGCCGTCAGTAACGGCGTTGCCGACATCGCTGATCTCGGCTCTGGTGGGTCTCGGGTTCTTGATCATGGACTCGAGCATCTGCGTCGCGCAGATGACGGGCTTGCCGGCAATGTTGCACATGGCAATGATCTTCTTCTGGGCCGCAAACACCTCGGCGGCAGGAATCTCGATACCCAGGTCACCACGGGCAACCATCACACCGTCGGTCTCGGCGAGAATCTCCGGGAAGTTGTTGAGACCCTGGCGGTTCTCGATCTTGGCAATGATCTGGATGCGGCGGCCCTGCTCGCCAAGAACATCACGGATGTCCTTGATGTCCTGGCCTCTCCGAATGAAGGCTGTGTAACAGATTAGTACCAAGTGAGTGCATGTGAAGCCCTTACACAAAGAGCTCCAACAACGGTTGGGTAGAGCCCCCGAAAGGATAGGCTAGGACTTACAAGCAAAGACCATGTCGACGTTGTTCTTGACGCCAAACCGGAGGTCGTTCTTGTCCTTCTCGGAAAGCGCAGGCAGATCGACATCCGTGTTCGGCAGGTTGACACCCTTGCGAGACGAGATGCACCCGTTGTTCCGCGCCCGGACCTTTACGGTCGTCTCGTTGACAATCTCAAGCACATCGAACGCAAGGACACCGTCGTCAACGTAGACGATGCGCCCCGGCTCAATCACCTTGGTGATGTTCTTGTAGTCGACGTACCTTATGAGGGTCAGTTACAGGCCCAGAAGAACCGAGTCAAGCAGCACTCACATGTTCTCAATGTCGGAAGCCGTCGCGTATCTCTCATCGGTCGTGATGTTCAAGATGGTGCCGGCCGAGATGGGGATATCAGCATCATCCTTGGTGTTACCGGTCCGGATCTCCGGGCCCTTGGTGTCCAGGGCAATGGCGACCTGGCGGCCCTTCTGGACCTTCTCGGCCTCACGGGCATTGTCGATGACAGTCTCTACAGAAAACAAATCAGCGTCAGCAATTCAGTCGTTCAGTCGTTCATATGCCAAGCAAAGCCAGTGCGGTTCGGGCGGGCCGTGTTGGTGGAGTCAAGATCTGTTGAGCGGGTCTCGTCTCGAGCAACCCACCAGCGCACGCAATGGCACCGCGATCGACATTGCGGGATGGGAAACGTACGGTGATAGTCGTAGCTGCCGTGGGAAAAGTTCATGCGCACGACGTTCAGGCCAGCCTCGCGGAGCTTGTTGATGGCCTCAACGGAGTTGGTCTTGGGGCCGATGGTGCAGACGATGGAAGTCCGGCGGAGGTTGCGCTCCGGCTGGTACGCCGTGTCAAGCTGCGACAGCCATTCGATCTTGCCGCCGCGCTGGAGATGGTCGAGAGCAGTCGCCATTATGAAGAATCCGTGTGGTGTTTACGAAAAAGATTCGCGCGAGGCTCCGGATCCAAAGAGGATGTGGGAATTTAAGCCTGAGATGGACTGGTCAGCAATCTCCGACTCCGGAGGCGAGGGCGCTTGCGGGAGGGAAAGTCGAGCCGTTGTTCGCAGTTTGGGTTTGGGGGGTAGGGTGGGTTGGAGGATTGGAGGAGAAGACTCCGGGAAACCTGCTGCTCAACTTGCCATCCAAGGCAGCTGAACTTCTCGAGGCGGTCGGGCGAGTGGCTCTCCTCCGCCCCGCGGCGGTGCGAGATGTGAAACAACGCCCCCGTTGAATCAACCAGGCAACAAACAGACACCAACCCGAAAGCGCAGGAAATGCAGGGACTCACCTCGAACAATGCGCAAAATCGAGAGTCGCGCTGGTGGTAGGGACACGAGGAAATCTTGGTCGGCGAGAGATGGGGAAATTGGTGTCTGCGCGAGAAAAAAAAGTTCGTCTCGACAACCCAATGCTCCCACGCTTGTTGGAGGGGGGAGCTCCCAAAGCTTTCTCAACATCCCACTCGGCGGGGGGTTGCCCCACCACCCCTCTTTGGCGCTGCTGCCAGGTACTCAGGAGACGGGGCGATTCGGTACATCCAAAGAAAGCCCTTTGAGTTGCATTATGTCCATGTTGTGCCCCGTACCCATCTGTGGCTGCCAAAGTGCATTCCACCTCCAGTCAGGCTTTCCGGAGAACCACAATGATGCTTGCCCCAGGGCAAATCGGCGTTGAAGTTTGACGTTGAATTTAGTGATGTCAAGTACCTTCTTATCGGATCTGCCCCGCTTGACACTTGGCAGCACCCGGGTCCACATTGGATGCGCGGGATGGTGGGAACCAATCGCTGTCAAGTCTGGCGCCATGTGGGGTCGATAAGTTTCCGACGGAAATGCGACCCCCCGTGACCCCGCACGTGGCTGAGTGGCCCAAGCTTTCGCTCGCCCCGGAAACGGCTTGTCGTTGTCGATGGGTGATCTTGTGATCGCTTGCCCGCCTCTTCGGTTGCGCGTCTGTTTCCCACCCCGCCGCCTCGAAAACCAACAAACACCCCCCCCCCAACCACGAATTCGGTTCCACGTCGCACTGGTTGCTGTGAACCGTGACTTCGCAAGGTAGCGAATCGCCTCGAATCCCCCCTCGTCGCTCGATTTCGGTCTCGAAGCTCAAAATAACGGAAAGTCGGTCAAGATGGTGGTGGGTGCTGCCCCTCCCCGGCGCTCGTTCGTCCAGGGTCGTTTTCGGCCCTGTAGTCGATTCGGAGTCTAAGATCGGTCCCAGTTCCTCGACTTGCTGACTTTGGGGTTATGGTCGAAGCTTGGACGGCTGACCCATTATGCCTTTGACGCTGTCCTCTGTGAGTTTTTCCCTTTATCGTATCTCTGTCCCCAAGACTGACGGTTTCCCGGTTAGTCTCCGCATTCCTTGCGGGAATGAAGCGCTCGACCGGCCTGACGTGAGTAAACTCCTCGATTATACCGGATCCCACTTCCGCGGCGAGCCATGCACAGCACAGCGACGGCGAACAGTAAAGCTGACCGTTGCCCCCCGCTTCCGGGGATCGTTCAAGGCCCAGTTTCAAAACAGACAAGGCCGCCGGAGAGAACAAGGAGGTGTCAAAATGGGTTGACAAGTACCTCGGTGTGGGCGAGTGGGTGATGGACCAGTCAGTCGCCATCGCCGGCTCGAGCGGCTGGTTTGAGCGGACCCGGTAGACTTCGAGGCGATTGAGAGGCTCGAGAGAGGGTGTAGAAAGGATGAAACCGGCACTGCGCTTGTGGTGGAATAGGACCTTTTTCACCCTGAGAGCCGGTGGACCGGCCGATCGTGTTCGGGCCGGGCCGGGTGTGTCCCGGTGATCCGGGTTTTCTTTGTACGCGCGGTCTCATTGGTGGCGTTCCGGGGTTAACCTTGATGCCGGGTGCATTTCCCCGTCAATTGAATTGTATAGGGCTTCTTTCACCTCGGCTGCATTTTTATGCGCTTTTCTGCCGCATTTCCATCTTTCCCATCTGTGTTTGTGGAACTCCGTGTCTTTCCGATCGACCGCGCATTCGGGCTGATGTTAGCCGAGGCTAACAACGGCCTCTAGAACCCACTCCATTGAGGACTCACTACCTATTCAGGACCAGTTCACATCCACCGAGCCCCCTACAAATATTCTCTATCGACATTTTAGGTATACTACTCTCCTATACGGCCAAGCGTCCTTCGTTGTTCACTTTCTTTCATGTTTTTTTATTGGTTTTTGGTATATTTCTCTATCCCTTCTTACCCATAGGAGTTGAGAGGTTCTCAGGGGTCAGAGTGCGGCGGGTGACGAATCCAACTACCAACGGCTTGTAGAAATACCGCACCATACTTTGGAAGAATGACGCTGGAAGAGGTCTCCTCCGAACCATCATCGAATTTCGTCTGTCGCTAAAGTGCGCTGAAGTCTAATGCTACCTCATATAACTAATTACATCCAATTCCAAAACGGCCTCATAGGAACCGCCCAGCCCCAGGCCCCCGTGCAGGATGCATCCCGGGTGGACGAGGGACTTCCGGGTTCTCCTCGCGCCTCCGGCCCTCTTACCCTATTGCGATTGTTTATCGAGATGAGCCGAAGAGAAACAAGGAGCAACACAGCCATGACCACGGCCAACGTTGTATTGGTCCATGTTACCCCCATACCAGCATACATCGTCGGTCCAAAAACTGGGAGGGCCCCGCCACAGATACTTTTTCCAATAGCAACCGCCGGAATGGCCGAGTCTCCGTTGAATGTGTCGTGCAAAACCTGTCTCGGCGTTAATCATTACTTCTCACTCCAGTCCTCCTTTGGGATAAATGGCTCACTCACCGTGGTCAAGGATCCGAAGCTCAGAGTGGTGCCCATGACACTGCAGAATAGTCAGTGCCAGCCACATCGAAGTGGGCATTAATAAACAGGCTCACATGATTGGTAGGAGTGTAAACAGAGGGAATACCCAGAGGTCACCATCTTGATCCATCGGGGCCCAGCCGTATACGACGAGCCCAAACGCTGCCAAGAACAGGCCAACTGGCAAACGCCAAAGGCGTCGCCGACTGTGGTCCTCTGGTTGTTCTGTCCGTGGCAACACAAAGCACCCCATCCAGCCTAGCATGCATCCGAGGCCGATGCCCAGGAAAAGAAGAGGAAGAGAATCGGGTTCAGCTGCAAAGAACTTTGGAAAGACGTAGGCGATGGTGGTCAAGATGATGAAGTGACAACCGTACGCCAGGCATCCGATGACGGCGTAAGTGGTGCACACGGAGCTAGAGAACAAGAGTCTGAAAGGGACGATGATGTTCCCCCGGAAATGGTCCCGGCCGGAATCGAGACTGGACCGAAGTAGAACATTCCCCGTTTCTTTCCGTAGCCTGTTGACTCTTCGTTGGAGCAGCACCGGTGCGTAGGTCTCTTGGGAACGGAAGCACAACATGATCGAGGGCAGGAGTAAGGCAACGGCTGCGAAAGCCACAATCCTGAATACAGCGCGCCAGCCGACAGCGTCGGCCAAGCGACTGCCAATCCAAGGTCCGAAGGCGAACCCGACCATTTCGCAGCAGCTGTAAATACCGAGGGCGATTTGAAGCTTCTTGCCCGCCGTCAAGTCCGTGATGGTGCCCCGGCCGATGGTGAGCGGGCAACTGCCGAACACGCCGGCGATGGCCCGAAAAAGCACCAACAGCTCCAGAGAGGCGGCGTGGGCGCATGCTCGTGTGAAAACGAAGAAGCCAAGACTACAGACGAGGTAGATGCCGCGTCGACCGTACCTCTCGCTCAGCGGCTTCACCAGCAGGGGTCCAGCGGCGAAACCGAGAACGTAGGCCGTCACGGCAAAGACGGCGAGTTCGTGGTTTGCGGATCGGAAGTCGCTCAAGACCTTGGGGATGCTTGGGGCGATCATGCCAATGGCGAGGTTGCTCAGCAGGGTCATGCCAATGACAGGGCTTATGTGGAGGAACTTGAACAGGCCCGGCCAGTTGTGGGGGTTCTCGGCGTCGTTTGCGTCCCACCGGATAATGTTCGCGTCGTGCCCGTCGTCTCGGCCGTGTCCGCCGTCTCCAGAGAGAGAGACCCGCACAAGGGTAGTATTGCCTGAGGCGACAGAATACGCCCTGTTTGGCCGACTTGGTCCTGCGTCTTGTGACTCTTGTCCAGGTTGTCCAGGTTGTCCAGGTTGTCCAGGTTGTCCTGTGTTGACGCGTTTCCCCGTTTCGTGGTGAAGCGGGGCCATGGCGATGGGTTCGCTGCTACCGATACCGATTTCGTTATTCGAGCCATGGATGTTGCCCGAGGGGCCCCCGTTGTTGGTGTATTCGTCGATTGTCGAGTACCTTGGCGGGTCGCCGCAGTCTGCCGCGGTCTGGTCCAACATTGCGTCGGCGCAACCTTGGGTGCTGCCGATTAGCCACCCAGCGAGGTGGTTAGGAGTGGTAATGGAACTTACCAATATCTCTGTATGACTGCTGGTTGGGGGGACGGAAAGGACGGTAAGCAATACTGACTTGGATTGTGATATAAGAGAGCGGTGGTAGTGACTCGGCGAGCAACCGTGATATGGTGGCAAAGAGTGAAGACCTGGGAAATGTCGCACGTTGTAAGGAACGATGGAGCACTTTGAGGAGGAAACAGCGAACAGCGTCCCCCCATCTCGTCCTCGACTCGGAACCTGGAAGTCGCAAGGGAGGACAAATCCTTGAAATGAGCTGCATTAAATACCCCGACATGACGACCCGCGCACTACCCTCGTTCAAGTGAGACAATACCTCGCCGCCATTCTCACTAGGTCAATGATAGTCCTACGCAGCCCATGGCCCGTCGCCAACAAACTTCAGCTCTTCTTCGCTAAAGTGTTTCTCAAACTCCAGGCTAGACTGCATCCCAGCGGCGGCCATAGCCTTGAGGCGTGCGGAAACGGCCCCCTGGGCAACACCGGCCAAGAACGAGTTAAAGCTTTCCTTTTGTTCGGCCGCCGTGGGAAACCCGGTGCGCTCGTTGATGAGTTTCTTTGCTGCGGCTATAGCGAAGTGATCCCAGCCGGCAACCCGGCGGGCAAATCTATCGACGAATTTCTCGAACTCAGCATCGGGGATTGCGCGATTGATCCCTTATTCTCCGTTAGTTCAAATAGCTTTTATTTTCTTTTGTTTGGACAAAAGATCATGACATACATCCATAAAGAGCAGCTGTATCAGCATCGAGGCGATCGGCCCCGAGCACAACCTCAAGCGCCCGACTTCGGCCGGCTAGACGAGCAAGCATCTCAATGCCACCGCCGCCTGGATTTCCGCCTATTTTCACCGTCAAAACTCTGAGCTAAACGCGTGATTTGGGGGGGGGGGGGCAAAACCTACCAAAGCCAACCTCCATCTGCGCAAAAACAGCCTTCTCTTTACTCCCAAACCGAACATCCAACACGGCCGCAATCTCAGCGCCGGCGTTAGCAGCGATGCCTCTGATAGCCGCAACGGTGAGCACGGGTGCTGTCGCGAGACGGATGATGCTGTCCCAGTACCGGGGGTTCCCCGGCCACAGGTCAGGATCGAGGGGATTGACAAGATCGACGTGGTTCGAGAAGAAGGTGTCAGAACTCGAGTCAAAGACAACAACCTTGACGTCCGGATCGCCCGTGATCTTGTCGACGACCGCGTAAAAGTCCCGGAAGAAAGCGTCGCCCTGGATATTGAAGGGCGGGTCCGAGAATGTCGCGCGCCAGTACGACGGCGTGATCTTCTTGACCTTGATCACGGAGGAAGGGGAGGGAGATGTCGCTGGGGCGGCAGAGATGGCGGATACAAGTGACAAGACGATCAGGGGGGTGGTTGTGGGAAAGCGCATGTTTGCGGAGTGTTGGTTGGAATGCTAATATATCTGTATGCGGGTTATTCTGTAATACTTAATAGTGGTCTGTGGGAGGAAACAACGGCAGTCGAGATAGTCTCTATACCTATGTGTCGTTAGCTGAGCTCAGTCTGCTTCCCGACGTTTGTCATGGTAAAGAAATGATGTTTAGACTTTAGAGCATTGCAGTGCGACCATTGATTACTGATCTATTGACAAATTCCACACGAGCCTTGATAAGACCATGCAGGAGGCGTGCTTGTGGAATATCTTCGAAGCCTGTGTGGCGTACCGAGCAGCGGATTTGTCTTCCAAGTGAGGCACTGCTTCGGACATGTAAGCTATCCTAAGCTAGGACAGCCCCGACCCAGTCAGACGTACATATGATGCAACCTTCCGATATCGGCGGTATATCCAGTGTCAACATTCGTGATGGCTACTGCGACGCAGCGACGGTCTTCTTCAAGTATACGCGGTGCACTCCTAGAGTTGTTATCAATTCACTTGATCCAAAGATGTATCACAGCAAAAGAGCCCAACTCTCCAAGCTCGAGTAGCAGGACGTCTCTTGGGCGAGGACATGGCAAATCCACATAGACTTACTATCGCTCCAGTGAACATTCAAAGAGTCGTATTGGGTACTAGTAGCATTGCAGCAACATAAGGAGCAGACTATTACTTTAATGCCGGCAGTAGAAGAAGTAGAAAGCACTCTAGTAGTCGACCGCGTTCTTCTTCAAGCTTTCATTTGCTTGTCCTTACCTCATGTAGCAGAATTAACCCCATTTCATACCACCATTCTCTCATTCAGCGAGGCATACTGGCAGCCGGTAAAAGATCTAAGTGGTCGCAGTTGGATGTGTCGCGGGACCAATGCCACTCTTTTTGCAGGGAAGCTAGTGAGGAATGAGCGCAACCCTTGGCTCCATTGTGGCCTTCGAAGTATGGCTCCTTGAACTCTTGGAAGAAGGCCGGTTATGCAGGTGGAAAGGAGAAACTTGTCAACGATGTCTCCTGACGCGATCCGGCAGAATAGCATGCGCAAGGTAATCTTTCTCCATTATTTCTCTGGACTTGGCGAGAAGACCGGGAGATCCGGACCTGTGTACTCTATTAGCTTCATATATTGCACGACGGAAGAGTATGAACCCGAGGACCAGCCCAAAAATGATACCGAACTAAAGGCTCTCGTTCCCAGTCCGTCCGAAAACCGAAATATAAGGTAGACAGTCAATGAGGTCGATTCAGCCTCGACGTAATGTAAATAGAAGAAGAAGCGCCTTGCCAATTGGATTGCAGTATATTTCGAGGCCACTTTACGGGGCATCGTGCCAGCGTCTTGGCCTGGAGCTTACACGGTTGAGCATGTTGGTTCGGCAGCTGTTCACGACAACTGCCGTCTCGTTGGCCCAAGGCGTACACTTACACGGAGATTCATTATACCACTCTACCTTTGGGAGAGCTGGTCTGTCGCCTCGACCTCGTCAATATCCCCTACAAAGAAGCCTTGGTTTCAATAAACCTGAAACAAGCTTTGGCGCACAAAACCCTTGATAGGCCGGTCGGAGAATACTTGCCGAGGGATGGACCGAGTGGGCAGTCTGGGGGCTGCATTCTATTTAGCGCGCATGACGGCAAATCGAAAAGATGGAGGGACGCGCACAGGGGAATGGGGATAACCTGGAAGTAGGTATCAGGTTACTGGATCTACACTATCCAGTGGCGCACATCCGCCCTGATGGATTCTCTGCCTAAATGTTGTTTCGTGCGATGGGTAGTAACCCATGACATGATCGTCCTCGGCTGTATTTACATTAATATCTAACGTGGAGTCGGGAGCCGCACCAATTGGAATGAATGAACTTAGGTTAGCAATGCCGACAACGACGGAGCTTAGGCGTACCTGGAAGTCGAACACTCTAGGGATGTTGGCTTGGCGATCATGGTGCCGGTGTGTAGAGGATTCCAGGGGTTCCATCGCCAACTTCACCCGATTCGTGCGCCAGTGCAAGCTACCTTGCTGTGATGGCCAAGGAACCTTGGGTCGTGCTCAACTGGAGTCTAAGGAGGGACGTGTTTGTGTATAAAACCACCGGTCTCTCGCTAGAAAAACATGATCAGACATAGTGCCCTTGTTAGTCAGCCTTCAGCCCTGTGTGCATTGTCGACGTATCTCGTTCTCGTTCAACGGCTAAGACCAGGATCCCAAAATGCTGGGAACATCGAACTCCATCATGGCCATGGGCCTCCTCGCCCTGACGTGGCTGGGTGGTGTCATGGCTGAGAGCTCGGCGGGCTGCGGCAAAACCGCGACCATCAGAAACCAGCAATACTCGATGCAAGTCAACGGCAAGCAGCGGCAGTACTACGTGAAGCTCCCTGACAACTACGACAAGAGCCGCCCCTACCGGCTCGTTTTCCTGTGGCACCAGCTGGGCGGCAGCATGACCAAGATTGTGAACGGCGAGGATCCCAACCGCGGCGGCGTGATCCCTTTCTACGGTCTGCCGCCCTTGGCCAACAACAGCGCCATCTTCGTGGTGCCCGACGGACTCAACGCCGGCTGGGGCAACCAGGGCGGCGAGGACACCACCTTTTTCGACCAGCTGGTCAAGACGGTCGAGGCGGACCTCTGCGTCGACACCAAGCTGCGCTTCTCGACCGGTTTCAGCTACGGCGCCGCCATGTCGTACAACCTCGCCTGCTCGCGGCCGCAGATGATCCGCGCCGTCGCCGTCATCTCGGGCGGCCTCCTCAGCGGCTGCTCGGGCGGCAACGACCCCGTCGCCTACTACGGCCAGCACGGCACCAGCGACTCGGTGCTCAACGTGTCGGGCGGCCGGCAGCTGCGCGACCGCTTCGTCAAGAACAACGGCTGCACGCCCGTGTCCGAGCCCAACCCCAACGGCGGCCAGTCGGTCAAGACGGTCTACAAGAACTGCAAGGAGGGCTTCCCCGTCACCTGGGTCATCCACAACGGCGACCACAACCCGTCCCAGACTGACTCTGGCTCGTCCACCCTCATTGCGCCCAAGAACACGTGGGAGTTCTTCTCGCAGTTTTCTTAGGTTCTCTCGGCTCGGCGTCCGGGTTGTTTTAGGCAGGACGCTGGCATGAAGCCTGGAGAGTGTGGACTTGAGAGGGTCGTGTGGACTGGTGTTCTCTTTCTCGGCAAGTGGTGTTGGAGATTGTAGCAGCAGTGTTGGTGGACTGGAGTCGGTGGAAGAATGTCTCGATTCTAGCTTGAAAACCCGTGATCTATTGCGGGATGGGTGCGCCGGTGTATATATGTATATAGTTACATATGATGCTATACATGGGATTTCCACCCGACCTCACGCTTCCATGTACTGAGAGGTAATCATCTGTGAAGCGGTCGACTGAAGCGGAGAATGACGGTGCGCGTGGTCCAGTCACCACCCAGTCCATACGAATTCCAGCATGCATCCCAACATTCCACAATTGCTGCAACCCAATCTTGCCTAGATCGGGAAGGCAGAGCGGGAAGTCGGGGTGACCCGAACCTACATGTGACTAACTCAACCGAGGCCTGCCAACGAGCAAGGAGAACTAGCTACCTTACTTATCTCGGAAATTCCTTACTACACCTATGTGCAGCTAACTTTGGGTTGTCCCGTGTACTCTCTGGGGTAAATGTTGTGGCTAGGTACCTACCTACCTACCTAGGTGCCTCTTGGTTCAGCCTACTAGTACTGAGCCTGTGTTTTTATGTTGCAGCCACCCAGCATGATGGTGCTCCTCTCTTGTGACCTCCATGGGTTTGTCCTCTATTGTCACCTTCTATTTTTTTTTTTTTTTTTCCTCCGTTTTCTGCGACTGGCAGCCCTCATTTTTTATCAACCCACGGCCCAAGTCTCCTTGTGGTTGATCACACCATGAACATCATTCTCCATTCGCCGCTCGAGAACGGGAGTAACCCTCCATTCGGAAGGTAAACCCTGGTTCGGCATCTGGGCCGCAAGGTTGCAACGCAATGCGGCAATGCCGTGTCAATCCTACAACCGCTGAGCAGTGGCGGTACATGTACCTCCCTGAAATACTCGGGAGAGCTCATCGCTTGTGCCTAGCCACCGCTAGCGTCCAAGGTAAAGTGGGATTGCCCGGCGGGGTTGTTAAGATCTTCATCATCTCGGGAAGGTTGCAGCAATCCACGGCCCCCATTGCGGCTCGCTCACCTCCCCAAAACGGAAGTTCACATGTCTGTCCTAAGTCCTAACCATGTCCAGATTTCACGCATGGCTCCCCGCCAAATCATCATTTGCGAGATCCACCTTGTGATACTTGCCTGCGGTGAGGTATAAGACAGTGATAGAACGCCTCAACACCAAGCCAACGTGATTGATTATCTTGGCAAGTTCCCTCCGTTTATTGTACCCGAGAAAAGAAAACTCGGTCATCTTCCAAGATGAGGTGCAATCTTCTTGTTTCGTCCACCCTTCTCGGGCTTTCTTCTGCGGCAGCCGTCCAGTCGTCGCAAAGGAAGTCGTACGACGGCTACAAAGTCTTCCGCCTGACGGTTGGTGAAGATGTGGCCAAGGTCAACAACATCATCGACACACTCGGTCTCACAACATGGAAGGGAAGACCCCGGGCCGGTGCTGCTGCCGACATTGTGGTCCCCCCTGCGCGAGTCAATGCTTTTGAGGCTGAGATCACCGGGATGGAGGCGGTCGCGATGCACCAAGACTTGGGCGCGTCGATCGCAGAGGAATCAACCTTCAGCGCGTACGCCGGTATGTTGTTGCGCCAAAGTCAGAGATAAACACGAGTCCCATCTTTTTGCTCATTACCATTTTTAGTTGGCTCGGCCAATTCTACGTGGTTCAACTCGTACCATAGCTACCGCGACCACATCCAATTCCTGAACGACCTCCAGTCGCAGTATCCGACGCAATCCCAGGTTGTCTCTGCTGGAAAATCGCAGAACGGGGAAGCCATCACCGGCATACACTTCTGGGGCAAGTCCGGCAAGGACAAGCCCGCCATTGTCTTCCACGGGACCGTTCACGCCCGGGAGTGGATAACAACAATGGTGAGCTGAGCTTCTGACGGGAATGATGTTGCTCAGATATGTGGAGAGTAATCCTGCTAACACCCAAGTTCAAAAAGGTCGTCGAATACATTGCGTACAACCTACTGACCAACTCAGCCTCGCCCGAGATTGAGGGCTTCCTGGCTAAATATGACTTCTTCATGTTTCCCGCCGTCAATCCGGATGGTAAGTGAGATTACTAGTAATTACAGCCCACCTCAAAGTCGTTGTGGGCTAACAGGCCATGCCAGGCTTCATCTACACCCAGACGACAGACCGGATGTGGCGCAAGAACCGACAGACCATCTCGGGCAGCAGCTGCATCGGAAACGACATCAACCGTAACTGGCCGTTCCAGTGGTCTGTCAGCGGCGGTGCCTCGACCAACCCCTGCGCCGAGGACTTCAAGGGAAGAGCGGGAGGCGATGCGCCAGAGACTGCTGTGCTCTCCGCGTGGCTGAAGAAGACCAAGGCAGACCAGGGCGTGAAGCTCTTCATTGACTGGCACTCCTATTCGCAGCTGTTCATGACTCGTAAGCATCCCATATCGTGGCTGACGTGGTGGCTTTGGATGGACTTTGTGCTAAAATTGCCCTTCCTAGCGTATGGATACTCGTGCACAGCCGTTGCGGCAAAGAACACCGAGCTCCAGTCCCTTGCCAAGGGAGCCGCGGCAGCCATCCGGGCCGTTCATGGCACCTCGTTCAAAACGGGGCCCATCTGCTCGACCATCTACAAAGCCACCGGCAGCAGCGTCGACTATACGAACGATGTCGTCGGTGCCGACTATGTCTTCACCGCCGAGCTGCGCGACACGGGTAACTATGGCTTTGTGCTGCCGGCAAACCAGATTGTGCCCAGCGGCCAGGAGACGTATGCTGGGGTGTTGTATCTGCTCCAGAACATGAAGTGAGAAAGGGGGGTTGCCTGGCGCGGAGGGAAGTTATTTTCGCGAGCCATAGCCATGCGTTCCTGACTGAGGTGGTTAGCGACCGGGTAGAGGAGGGCCGACTTCCAATAAGATCTCCACGGCTGAATTCTCAGATTTCCATGGCGATTGGTATCCAAGTTCGCTAAGCACAAGAGAAGATCGGTTCTTGGATGGTTGAATTAAACAATAAACAAAAAGATCGACCGAGCCCTCGTGTTTGGGATTGTCATAATTTAGTCTGAAACTGAAATGGATACCGGAGAGCTCCAGATGCACTCCATGAACGTTGACGACGGTGACACAGCCTGATTGGTATGCTCACTGGAGGGTCGGGTTGCCGGCTCGGACATCCGCATGAGTCGGCGGCATCGGTGGATAATTAAGTTGACGATGCCGTTGATCGATTCTCCAGAACCAGATGAGCGCTGTGAGTGCTGTACGCTGGACTGTTGAAGACAAGCCTTTACCGCAGCGTCTCGGGTCTGTCTCACATCCCCGGCATCGTGTTTGATGGCTTCCGATCCGAGTAAGCGCGGGACTGGGAGTGGCTGCAGGGGTTAGGATCCGCGACACGACGGCCGAAGCGAGGACATCCGAACCGAGGTTGGCGAGCTTGGATTTAATTTGCTGACTCTATTCTGTAGAAGGACGGTGGCCTGTTGAGGGCAACTCACAATGGCGCGATCGAGATGGAGGGCGCGCATTTGTCCAGCTAAAGTTCTAAACCTGGAAGTTGGAGAGATTGGTGATTTCCATTGGAAGGTGTTTGTGGGAAAAAGAGCTCTGCGGGACGCCGCGACTGTTGTGAAATTCAGTGGGTCTGAGGCCCACGTGGTTTGAACGCACGGGCTATATGACACGATCGGCAGGGGACCTTGACGGCCAAAAAGGATATCCACTGCCAAAGAAAAAAACCGAAGAAAATAAAGGATGGAGCGAGGGCCGCCAAACACACAGATCCCCCGCCTACCTGGTGAGGAGAGACAGGTGGGTTTGTTTCGAGGATCAATTGCAACAGGGGTTTTGGTTTTTGCGCAAGGACCGTTGCCAATTGTTGGCATGATGCGACAGCAGGATCGACTCCTGTTTTGGAGGCCAGGGGAGGGCCACTGGGCCAGAAACGGAGACCCCACACACGGCGCGAACGCTTTCCCGCTTCCCTCTTTCTCAGTCTTTCTTCTCTTCCAGGCCCGCCCCCACCGACCCCACGGCAGCCCGATGACGACGCTGGCCGAGGCTGGAGCCGCCAAAGGGGGTGAAACCGTTTTGACGGCTGTCCTTCGCACCAGCTGCTGCAGGACCCGTCCCCTTGCAAGCGCTCGGAAACATCAACGCCCGGTGCGCGCCCAGGTGGTTGTCGTGGCGTGGCCATATGGTGTGTGTTGACTGCGCTGGACGACTGCTACGATATCCATGCATGGTCGTCAAATGAGGTCATCTCTGGCTTCGTGTCTGCCCTCACCACTGTTCATCCGATTTCGCCCATAGCTATGCACTGATCCAGGCGCTGCTCTGTGGAGCCTGCCCACCTACCTGGCCAGGTTTGCGGACCAGCATGGATCCTCGCCTCAGATCTCCAGACCCCTGGCCATGCCGACATCAGACGGTACGCTGGCCCGGCTGGGCTCCGGGGCCGCGGCGCAGGTCAACTTGCAAGGAGGCTCAAGGAGGCTCAAGGAAGCTGCCCCGCCCAGACGTTCTCGACCCTCTCGCCTCGCCCAAACCCCCACTCCTGCAGCATAAGCGATGCCCCTCGCCGCTTAGGAGACGGGGCTTGCCGTTTCCAATCCAGACCGCGAGATGCCTCTGGCTTGGCTCATGCTCCACCGCCGTACCCCAGCTACGCGCCAGTATGATCGCCATTAGGGAGCATGTTTAATGAGCCAGGTCCCTGGCGCGTGTCATCTGGTGTCGCCGCCCATCATTCCCCACAGCATACCGGGTACGATGAGGGAGGACATGAGGACTTGTATAATAACGTTACCACCCGCCGTCTTCATCCGCCTCCCTTCCTTCTTCATCCACCAAGTTGCTCGCCTTCGTTCTTTTTTGTCCAGTCTTTACAGTTCTGTGAACTTTTCGTTTCGTTTCGACGCTCTTTCAGCCTCATCGACCTTCTATCTACAACCGCGAGCCGGTTTTCGATTCTTGTTTCCACATTCAAGTCGACTTTTGGTATCCCGACCAGCCGTTTCTCTGTCACCATGTACTCCAAGATCGCTGTTTTCGCCGGCCTCCTGGCCTGTGCCGAGGCCCGCTTCGGCGTTGAGGGCACCGTCCAGGGTGTCATCTCTGCTCTGGGCAACTTTGGCCAGCCGGGCCAGGCCGCCACTCTTGCCGGTTCCAGCCCTGGTGTCCTGCTCGGTGGTGCCAATGCTTGCGCCAAGCTCGTCCTTGCCGACCAGATCGTCGCGACCCTCGGCAACGACCCTGCGGTCATTGCTGCCGCTGCCGCGCTCGTCGCCGCCGAGAAGAACTTCAACCCTTTCACCGCTGCCATCCCCGCCATCTGCTCCGATGCGAGCCTCCCTGCCACCCCCGAGCTCCGTGGCATTGTCCCCCTCGTCGACCCGGCTGTCGCTGGCTCAGACGTTGAGAATGCCAACTCGGCTGCTTCTCTCGCCAACCCCTTCAACGCCGCCGGCCTGAGCGTTGCCGAGGTCGCTGCCGCCAACGGCTTCAGCAACTTTACCCTTCAGGGCTCTGATGGCTCTACCGCTGGCGCCCCTGCTGGCGGCAACGCTGGCGGCAACGCGGGTGGAAACGCTGGAAACAACGCTGGAAACAACGGCAACGGTAACAACAACAAGGGCAACAACGGCAACAAGGGCAACAAGGGCAACAACGGCAACAACAACGGGAACGGAAACAACGCCAACTGCGGTGCTATCCGGACCCTGACCACGGTTGTCGGCGCCGCCCCTACCGCAGCTCCGGCCGGCGGCAACGCCAACAACGGTAACAACGGCAATGGCAAGAACAACAAGGGCAACAAGGGCAACAACGGTAACGGCAACAACAACGGCAACAACGGCAACGGCAACAACGCCGGCGCCGCCGCCGCCAACTTTGGCAGCTGCGACCCCAGCATTGTCTTCGTCGGCGGTCTCGGCGGCCGCCCCGCCACCGAGTTCACCTTCCAGTCGGCCGACGCCCAGATCGCCGCCAACCAGCAGGAGGCCCTCAACCCCAACATCATCACCAACCGCATCTGCGACGAGCTGACCAACATCTGCGGCGCCAACCAGGCCGCCAAGGACGTGTGCAAGTCGGCCCAGGCCCAGATCCTGGCCCTCGGCACCCGCGACGCGACTACGGCTGCCGCGTGGAATAAGCTTGTTGCGGTTTAAAAAAAGACAAAGAAAATAAATGGGGATTTCTTTTCTTTTTGGGGAGCTTAGCAAGCAGCTACCGAGCTAGTCGGTGGTGTTGTGTGTCTTTCTTGTCTTGACTTTTGGAGTCTTATTTTGGTGATGGAGTTATTGCCAGCTTATTCGGGGGTTATCATAGTGTACTATGGAAATTGTTTTGTGGGAACATGCATGCGCCTTCTTGACTATTGTGTGTTCATTTGCTTGCCATGATTATATTAATTGCTCCTCCGGTTTTCTCATTGATTGTTACAGTACACATCAACCTTGCAAGTGTTGAACTCCGCTGCCTGAACGCCAGATCTGACTTCCGAGCGGCTCGGCGGATCAACCGGGCTCGGCATACCGACTAACTAACGCATCCCCACAGTGTTTTAGTCGCTACAGACAATTGCTGTCATGTTTCAGGGTCTCGTGGGCGGAGAGCTGCCGAGGTCGGTACCGGTCCTTACCAATGGAACGCCAATTCGGTTTTGGATGCTCCGGTTGGTGGACAAGATTAGCATTTTTGCCCCCTTTTGGTGTTGGTGATGCTCCGAAGACTTGGCAGGATGGCGTCATATATGTGGAGTGAAGGGTTGGGATTTGGTTCTGAAATCCACCGTCCGTGATTCTGTTTTGTCTCCCAGTTGTGGAACTCTTTATAAGCGTCTGACACAACCACCGTCGATTCACTCCCTATATAGGAACTGCATTTCACATTCAAACCACAACAACACCGGCACCATGAAGGAAGCCCTCGTGAGCAAAGGTAATTGTCCCCTCCCAACCCACCAACCACCCCGCTAACTCTCCCCAGGACCGCTAGTCCAAATCGTCGACTCCCCCATCCCCTCCCTAAACGACGACCAAGTCCTCATCAAGGTCATCGTCTCCGGCTGCAACCCCAAAGACTGGAAAGTGGCCGACATTATGGGTGGCCCCCCCTCCATCAACCAAGGCGATGACATCGCCGGCATCGTCGAAAAGGTCGGGGCCAACGTCTTTGAGTTCAAGCCCGGCGACCGCGTGGCCGCCTTCCACGAGATGCGCACCCCGGGGGGCAGCTTCGCCGAGTACGCCGTGGCATGGCAGCACACGACGTTCCACATCCCGGCCACGACGACTTTTGAAGGCTCGTTTCTTCTTTTCCCCCATATTACCCCCCTCCCCACGAATCAGCACTTTTAACTAACACAACAAACAGAAGCCGCCGCCCTCCCCCTAGCAGCCATGACAGCAGCCATAGCCCTCTACCACCGCCTGGGCTTACCCGAACCCTGGTCACTCCCGGCGCCCGAACCCCGTCCCACGCCGCTGATCATCTACGGCGCGGCCTCGGCCGTGGGCATCTATGCCGTGCAGCTCGCGCGGCGCAGCCACATCCACCCGCTCCTGTGCGTGGCGGGCCGGGCGTGCGACTATGTCGAGGGCTTCATTGACCGGAGCAAGGGCGACGTCGTAATCGACTACCGGCGCGGGGACGAGGCTGTCATTTCCGAGCTGGTCGAGGCGCTCAAAAGGGGGCAGCAGCAGCCGGTTGTTTTGGGCCATGTGTTGGATGCCGTGGCTGAGGGGAGTAGTATTGTCAACATTGGAGAGGTGTTTCGGCGGGTGGGGGGCAAGGACAAGGACCGGGACGGGAAGGTGGTCAGGGGTAAGGTGACTTTTGTGTTGGGGGGGGAGAAGGAGGGGTTGCCCGACGGGGTGGAGAAGAGTATCGCGCTGGTGGGTAGCGTGCATGACAAGGCGAAGGACTTTGGGTATGTTTACTATCGGTATTTTGCAAAGGGGTTGCAGGAAGGGTGGTTCAAGCCGCAGAGGACCGAGGTCGTGCCTGGGGGGCTGGGAGGGGTCCAGAGTGCGCTCCAGAATCTCAAGGATGGGAAGGCCAGCGCGGTGAAGTACGTATTCCGGATTGCGGAGACGGAGGGCGTTGGACGGTAGACAGAGACTTGGATAGTGTAGTGTTGTTGGTTGGCATCGGATATTCCCCAGCCTGAGTGAGATGCCCGGCCGGCTCAACGAGTAGCTCGCAAACCTCAAACCCTGCAACCTCAGCGCTGAAACGTGCTCCTGGGCCAGGGATGACTTGGTCGAGATTGTAGGTCGCAAGGAACTGATCCAAGTCGTCTGGAACCGGCCCTACCGGATTCTGCCAAAGCATCTCTGCCGGGTACCCTCCCCACGTCTCAGGTATAGAAGCGAGTCCTGGGAAACCCTGGTCGTCGCCCGGCAGAGAGCCATGCGAAATTCCCAACGCCGAGGGCCCAATTCCGCTTCCTCCATCCCTCGCAACGTCTTGTAAACCGTCCGGCAATACCTCCTCAACACTCTCGCCACGGCCACCGATCTCCACGATGGCATCATCCGATGGAGAACCTCCCGAAGGCGGCGGCAGTGTGTCAACCGCGACGCCACTGTCCGGCAGTGTGTCAACCGCGACGCCACTGTCCGGCAGTGAGGACCCCGTCGGCGTCGGGTATTGCGCTGACACGGCCCCCCCGCTGTTGCTCTGTCCCGGATCATCCGACGCCCTCGTCGATTTCCACTCAGCATACGCGAGCTCGATGGCGTTGCGAGAGATCCACCGCACGATGCTCTGCCTCACTTCCCTCGGCACCATCCCAAACCCCGGCCACTCACCGGCGTCGACCATGGCCTGCACGGCGTTGTTTATTAAAGTGGTTGGGCTGCACGTGGCGCAGAAGTCGCGGAACGCGCAGAACTCCTCGGATACCTCGGCGTCCCGGTACGCCGAGGCGGGCCGGGCGTGCGCGCCGCCGGGGAAGATAATCTCCCAGAGTGCGAACCACTGTTGCTCCTCGGAGAGTTTGGAATTCGACTTGCGCGAGATCTGCGTTTGCTGGTGGCGCGAGATGCTGTCGAGCTGTATGGACGGCGGACAGAACAGGCCGTCCGGGTCGGAAACGTGCTGGTGATGGGCCTGTTTGTCGGGAAACATGGTCGAGCACCGGTCGCAGTAGAACGCTGGGCTGTGGATGCGGGTGAGGTGTTGCTTGACGTCGCGGATCCGGCTCAGGACTTTGGTGAAGCAACACTTGTATTTATTAGGCTGCGCTTTCCAGAAAGGACACGCGAGAATCCTCCTCTTGGGCGTTTTACCTGAGCTCGGGGGCTTGTGGGCTTGTTTATGGGGAGGAGACCGTTCGGATGCCGACTCGTCGTCGTCGTCGTCGCCGCTGGGTTGCTGGCGTCTCCGCTTCTGGCCAGATCGTGAGGGCCCTGAAAAGGTGGACGCTGGTGCTGCTCCCCAACCTGTCGATCCTGTCGATCCTGTCGTTCCGCTTCCAGAGGTCGCGCCTTTGATATATGCCTGGTACCCGGACAGGAGGTGGCGGACTATAGAAGCCCGCAGTAATGGCATCGCCGGGTTCCTCCGATCGAGAGACGCAATACTTCCGGAGGGGTCGGACACAGAGAGCAGGTCGGATTCAAACGACGTATCAGTAGGACATGGAGTCCCAGGTGAACATTCCTGGCTCAACTGGATATTGCTCGTTGATGGCATGCTAATATCCTGTTGTCCCCTGCCGATTCTCGAGGTTCCGCCGCTCTCGGAGTCGGACGAACCAGGCTCGTTCATTTCTGACCGGTGACTCGCACCAGCATCAGAATCAGTCATCCCCGGCCTGGCTCCTCTGTGGTTCGGTGTCGCAGAAGCCGGGACCACATCCCCGTCCTCTCTCTTGCCGACGTTCCCACAAGGAATAAGGACATGGCGGCCATCGCCAAGTTCGGCAGTATTCGCAACGTACTTTTCATCGCGGCGACACGCTGGATCGTCAACATCGCTCCAGAAGAACACGTTGCCCCTCCGTTTGACAAGCGCCAGGGTTCTCCCAGGACCCCGAAGACAAATCTCCCCCAGCTCGATGCTAGTGGGTTGATATCCCGCCATTTCCAGGATTTCGGACGAGGTTTCGAGCCCGGGATAGGTTTCTGGTCGGCGAGGGATTGGAAACCCGCGCACAACCACAGGATCAAGTCCCACAAGATCAGCCCAGCAGTGTTCCGCGGGGGGCACCGGACTTTGGTCTACCAATATGTCGAAACAGATCGGGGCTGAGCCGGGCGTCTCAAAGGCGTGTTCCACATGTCGTCGAAGAATCGAGGGCGTGTAATACACGACGGAATCCCGAGCCGGAGGCCAGAGGGCAGCGGCTATCCAACCGAGCTGCTCACCGCACTCGGCGAGAGTGTAGGCGGGACCAGCGGCTGTTACGACCATATTGCCGCCATCAAGTCGTGCGGTTATTTGGGTTTGGTCTGGCAAGGCAACTAATTAGTACTCAAAAATCAGCTCCAGTGATCGAACCGTGGCCCCCCGAACATCATGGTGTGAGCGTACGTACCACCAGAAGGCCGGACCACCTGTAATAAATCCGAAAACGGGCTCCCAGCTTCCGGGCCATGTTTGGCTCAAGTACTGCTTAACCGTAGCCGCTTGGGCCTTGCCAGAACAAGCCGTGATGATGACGGTGTCAAGTCGAGTCATCCACTCTTCCGGTGGTCGGTTGATGATATGCCCCCACTTGAGCCAGAAGGTGACTTGGTGCTCCCGAGGCTGCCGCCTTTTGCTTATTCTTTCGGGCGGGAGTGTCTTCAGAATCTGTTGGCGAATCTTGTTGACCGCAAGGTCCTCGCTCCCATCGCTCTCCCACTGCAATAACGATCTGTTCTGTAGGCTAGAGGCCAGCCAGATCAGTGCCCCGCTTTGGAAGATCACATTGCTGTGAGCCAGAACCCCAGCAAGGGTGTTGCTCTCGTCGTCGTCGTCGTCGTCATCTTTGACATCGTCAAAAAGGATGTCCGAACAGGGGATATGTTCCGGGTCCACGGCGGCTTTGCTGTTCCACAAGTCCATCTTCTCAGATAGAGACATCTTGTCAAGATCATGGTGCTTCGTCGTGGTCTCGCCATCATCCCCCCCAGCAAAAATAGCTTCGAGTTGCGAAACAATATCTCTAAGTCCACTTGTTAGTTCAACATGGCCATCTGTTGATGATGAGATGAGGGGCTTGTCTCGGTCTCACCGATGATGCTTGTGTGCAAAGTGCATGATGTCTCGGTTTATCTGGGAAGGGGATTCGCGGCCAATCCTAATGCAAAAGGCTTTGATGAGCTCGGGAAGAACCTCCCGCCCATCTGCCAGCTGCTTCAAGTCGACAGACCGTCCAAGCCTGTTGACTATTTCATAGGAAAGTTCAGAGACGTAATATCGAGCACCTGCTGGGGCAACGGTCGTCGCCGCTGAGTACGTCGTTTTTGCGTCGTCTTCATTCGCTCCTCCATCACCCTCGGCCCCTGCGGAGGACGGTGGTTTCTCGCCGAGGAGTCCGGGTTGAGCGCCCAACAAGATGGGAACGAATGCGGTGGCGTATCCAGAATCCGTGATCGGTACGCAAGAGTCAGACGCATTCACAGCATCGGTCATCTCAATTGCCTCCGCCGTAATGTTGGGTTCATACACTATTAGAAAAAGGGTAAGAGGCTGGCTTTTGAACTCTGGTCAGGATGACGGAATCAACGTACTTGGTGGGGGGACTGCGGCATCGTTTGGAAACAGAGCCATCCACAGTTTTCTCCAGGTGTCCATCTTGAGATTACTCGCTTTCTGGACTAGCAGGTACTCAATAACTGGCGTAACTCCATCCTCGACATCCCTCAGCCGATTCTCTGGCTGGGGTGACGGCTTAGCCTCGCACCTGTGGCCCGGAATCGGGTAAGGCCAAGGGAGCTGCATCCAGCATCGGGTACTGACCATCCAGTTGGATTAGCAACGGCTCTTCTTCGAAGAGAGTGTACAAGGGGAGGGGTACACATACCATGTGTACATAGCCGGTCGTGAATGGGAGTGTATGACGTGCGTCCTGCATGTGGACAGTCGGCGCAATAATACAAATAAGATAGGATTCAGGGGGCACTTGGGTGGACAGACTTGACTAAATTTAGGTTCCAGAACGGCATGGCGCATTGGACGTGGTCGTGGGGGGTGAAACGCTTCGGATTTCTCTTGCGGTACGAGCAACTCAGCGGCCCGTTTTCTGGGGAAGGTTCCCGCACTTCCTCAAATGCCGAAACCGCAAGCGGGGGGAGCGCAGGAGCCCTGAGTCCAGATGGGACCCCCGACAGATTCGTGGTGGACATGTCTTGGAACCCGCTCGCTCCGTCGGCGATGTCCCCAGGAAGTTCGCTAATCATGTCGACACCTTGGCTGAAGCCCCCCCCGGGGCCAGCAAATGTGGTTGTGTCGAAGCCCCCGGAGACCATGCGCTTATGCTTGGCCTCAGTGTGCCGCGTAGCTCATGTTCGCCACAGAAACCTTCGGTATGCTCGTTGCTGGCTGAGATGGCTGTCGCGATCGGCATGGTGCTTTGTTCCTCGTCGTAGGGCCAGCTGAAACCCAAAGGGGATGAAGTGGCTGTGAAACCGATACTCGCGTGGTCCATTGCCGTTAGATCAGGGCGTCTGAGCAAGTACTCGTCCTCGTTCTTGTCCAAGGCATGGGAGGATGGCGGGTGTTTTGTCGACATTATAGGTATCTGGGCGAGTGGCGATGGGTCAGGAAAGGAGAGGTGAAGCCAGGATGAGAATTTTGCGAGTGAGAGATTCAGGAATGCCAGGAGGGATCACATCAAACTAAGAGCACATTTGTACTTCCAACAGTATCGTTCCAATTGGCCAGTCAGCTCAGAGTCGGAAGTCCTGCTTCGGGAGAAGGGGCCAATAGGCAACGCAAGCACAAACTCTCACACATCGGTGCTCATCTCGAGGCGCTGGAAACCGCTAGCCGTTGCAACCTCCTTTTGCTGCTGAACTATTCTCTAGCATAAGGGGTGGTTGACCGTGGGTACAGGTAGTCATTTGCACTTACACATATCCATCCCCTCAGAACTAGCCACCCAACACCTTGTGGTTGGGCTGTGATGGACATCAGAGGTATACCTGTTGCGGCAGTCTCTTTCGTGACTCAAGCCAGTACAGAAACCGACGAGAAAGGACCAACTCTCATCGACAAAAGTTGGGACAGGGCCCGCTCGAGTCAGACGCCGAGCTGAAACTTGGCGAGGCACGCGCGTGCTGTTCCATCTGAGTGGTCCGGAAGTGGCCAGCTACAAAGCCACAGCAGCCCCCCAACCAGAGCACAAGCCAATCAGATCGGGAGGCACAGGTCAGGGGCTTTTTGTGCTTGATGGAAGGAGAGCACGATGGTGGTGATGTCTCGAAAACGTGAGAGCATTGCTGCGCCGGATTCCGAAGAACTGGGTCTTGCGCTTGGGACTCGGGAGTGCTACTTTGATCCTGTCGCTAACTACCGTACGTTCAACAAAACCCCAGATCGGCGGCCAGAATAGACAGAGGCTGTCGTGACTTATATAGTAGCCCCTAATCCCTTGAAATAATGGATTAATTCCTTGATTTTCAGTTGATCATAGACACAGACCCATTCCATCTTAGTCCTAGCACGTTCCTGACTTTTTCAAGCTTTGTCAACTTGATAATGTCCACCAGATTACATGCGTCGGCAGCCAACAGCGGCGATCAACCGTAGGTACAGCCCTTCCTCCACCTGCTGATAATGACAAGCCAACAAGTAAAGCAGCATTGACACAGAGAGTCGAGCCTTCGTCCTACAAAAGTATCTTGCCGACCAGACTCCCGCCGAACGGCTTGCGTTTCTACAGTCAGCCAAGCAGCCCCAGCTCAGACTTCAGGACACCGCAAAGTGGCTGGAGGAATGGCAGGCGTCTTGGGACAAGTTAGGCAAAGCTTAGTTGCACACCATGGCGTGTATGTCATGCGCGAATGTTGGGGAGCTCTTGGAATATCAAGGCTGGGGGAGGGGGGGTTAACTACTGCAGAGTACAGACTGGGAGTTAGAACTGGTGGTGTTGTCTCTGACCGCCATTGGAGATGCAAAAAAGCCCAGGTAAAGGAATGCTGAGAACCTGGAGAAAGGCTCTAGATAGTAAATGATATTTAACTTGTTGTTCCTTGGTAGTTTTACTCAGACTTTCCCGACTTGGACACCTTCTTTGAACTCCATGATCAAGAAGATCGGGATTACTTGAAGTAACAAGGGCAAGACATAATAAACTTGGCATTTAATGCCGTTCTCGGGGGAAGACATCGGCACTCTACCCGAACCATGCCCACGGAAGGTGATACCACTTCCTTGACCTTAATTCGAGGTTACGCGGCAGCATGTCTCGGCAAATTGTTATTAGTCCGCCTGGTTCTCGCGTCTCACTCGGACCACTCCCGCCCTCGCGGAGCTAACCACGCGAGAGTGAACTACTGTGTATTATGCCGGGAATATCGTCACACCCGCACCAGTAAGCTCTCCATCTATCAGCAGTTATGCCAAAGCCACGCCGCAAAGGACTGTCTTCTCTCATGACAGTACCAGCCACAAATCCGTATCCATACACACACCCAAGTGACCCAACGCCATGCAATGCATCCCGCCCAGTTAATCCCACATCCTAATATCACCCTTCGCACCCGCCGTAAAGACCTTGCTGGTCTCCTGCTCGGACCACGCCAGGCAGTTGACCGATCCCCCCGCGCTGTCGGCTGTGATCTTGCTGTACATCTTGCATGTCTTAAAGTCCCAAAAGCAGACGCTCCCTCCAGTGTCGCCCGAGGCGACAAACTGCCCGTCGGGGCTGCATGTGAGCCCGATGGCGCTGCCCGCCGTGTTGTGGCCACGCCACGCCTTCTTGCGGTGCTGCCGGAACTTGTCCGAGCCGGACGAGTAGGCGACGATGGAGTTGTCGCTGCACTGGTAGAGGACGTACTTGCCGCTGGGGTGCTGAGCGGACTTTGTGAGGGCAAACATGTCGGGTTCGCTAGGAAAGGGTCAGTACAGGCTAGGGATGGATGCGGAAGAGCAAAGCTGTAACATACCTGATGGTTTTGATCTCGACGGGAATACCATATTCCCACACTCTCAGCGAGCGGTCGTCCGAGGTCGACATGAACCGGCGGTTTTCGTCGATAAACTCGATCGTGTTGATGGCGCCCAGGTGATGATCGTACTCCTGCACCGTCTCGTTGCCCGCGCGGCTGTCGTACTGCAAGATCCTGTTGTCCGACAGGCCCGCCAGGAATTCGTGTCCGTTCTCCGCCGAGGGGTTGAACTTGATGACGTGCGGCGTCTTTCCGCAATTGAAGCGGTTGACGCACTGCCCCGTCTCTGTATCCCACAGCCGGATCCGCCTGTCGAACCCGCCCGAGAGAAACCTCGTCCCGTCAGTGTTAAACGACAAGTCGGTAATGGCCTTGTTGTGCCCCGCAAACGCGCGCAACACCTCCCGCCCCTCCCGGTAGATATCCCAAATCTTGACCAACCCGTCCGCCGCGCCCGACAACCCCAAGTGGCTCGACCGCGGGAACAGCTGCAGCGCCGTGACGGGCTTTCCATGCGGCCGCCACGTATAGACGAGTTTCTTCGGAATGAAATTCGTCACGCTCCCAGGCTCCTTGGTCAACGAAATATCCAAGTCCTGCGGGACATGCATATACGTCCTCCCCAAATAATCATACTCGCTCCCCCCCAGAAAGGTAGTCGTCTCCTCGCCCAACTCCTCCGCCTCCTTCCGCCTAGCAAGCGACGGCGCAGGCGCCTGCACCAACGTCCCGCTCGTCACCACCTCCTCCTCTTCTTCTTCCTCCCCTTCTTCAACAACCTCATATTCCTCACCACTCCCCAATGCCCCCCCCTCCTCCACCTCCACAACCTCATACTGCTCCCTTCGATATCGCGCCCACGGCCCCACGTACGCGCCCTCGCCATCAGCCACCGTCGCATCCCCCCTCCCCTCCCGCCCCTCCCTCAACCGTTTATGCACCTCCTTTTGCTCGCGGTTACTCATCATGCCCTCCCTCTGCGGCCCGCCCGCGCCCGCGCGCTCGACGGCGCGATGTTTGGCGCGGAACGTGTGTTCCGAGATGAACGTCTCTTGCGCGTGGCCGGTGAGGACATTTTTGCGCTTGAGGGACGAGGAGGACGCCGAGGAAGCGGAAGCGGTGGCAGCGAGGGTGAGGGCGGTGGTGGCGGATTCGTCGCGGAAGGGGTTGGCGGGCCCCAGACGCGGGCGCGCGAGGTCGTCGCCTGTGTACGGCACCACGGCGTGGTCCGGGGCTTGGGCCTGGCGGACGACGAGGGCGTCTTGGACGGAGAGGTTTGGGGGGTAGTCGCCGAAGTCGGGCATTTTGTTTGTCGCGTGGTTTTTGTCTGTTGGTTCTGTGTGTGTGTGTGTTCGGTGGTGCAAGTTGAGGTTTGTGAGGGTGGAAATGTTTCCCGACGCTGGCGCGTTTCGAGGTTGATGATGGATTGGGGTTCTGGAAAGGGAACGATAAGATAATAAATCCAAGCAGGAAGTGGAAGTTCGGCGTCTTGGCATGTCGCGCACAGACCATATATCAGGGAAACAAGCTTTCTGCATGAGGTGAGCTTCTTTTGTGTGCAATGTTTCACTGATGGTTTCGAGTCATTAGCACAATGATCGTCGCGGGGACTTGAACCCGGGATAACCCCGGGCTTAAGACCACAGCAAACGCAAGTCTTCCTACAACCTAATCCGCTTAACATCGGTAGTATGTGGTATGTACAGCGAGGTATTGACCTGGAAAACTCCCACAGCCAACGCCACAGAATAATCGAGCCCATGACTGCGCCAATCCAGCAGAAACAGAAAGTGAAACCCGCCGTGCCATGTGTCCATGCGCCAGCCGTGGCTCTGGAAGATCGAGGTATCCAGATCCTGATGCCAACGTAGGTATTACGCCTGTGGCCAGTGCCGAGCCTTGTCCTACTCCGTCCCACCCTATCTTCCAGTCCATCATTACCCGCCATATACGTCGTTCTCCGTCGTGTATTTCCATATTCATGCCCATGCTACCATTATCAACATACTCGCGCCACCCAGAATCCGTCTATATAGATCGGCTCGACTCGCTGGTTGGGTCTGTGCATCCCTCGGTCGCCGTTGTATACCAAAGTCTCTGGGGCCGTGGTCACAGGAAGACCGCACTGGACGAACAAGATCGGCCGAGAAGACGCCTAGTGGGCCTCGTCCTTGATCAGAGCGACGATCATGCTGTACAGGTAGAAGAAGAAGAGGACGAGATGGAAGCCGAGCTTGGTGAAGGATTCCTGCGTTGCCTGTTAGCTTCCCGTGTTCCGGGGTCGGACTAGGGATTGAGCTCGTACCTTTTTGTGGACGTTGAGCTTCCGGAAGATCTCAGTGGCATCTAGGAGATGCGCGTTGTCGACGATCCTGCATCCTAGTCAGCATCATTTATCTCCCGGAGTCTGTACAGGTCCCTCGTATACGCACTTCTTGATATTCCATCCAAGCAGGGGCAAGTTGAGGATCAGAGGAAGCCAGTATCCGTTGATAAGGAACAGGAACGTCATAAATCCGTGGACGGCGACTTCGGGGATGATGTACGTGTTGAGGCGGTTGCAGAGGTCAATCGGGTTGATGTAGTCGCTGCGCGCACAAGGTGTTAGCATTGCACACTCAACTAAAAGCCCAGGCAGCAGGTTTATGACGTAGCAGAGCCAGCAAGCGACCGCTGCCGCCCTGCCTTGTCTGCCGCCGGCTGCAGTCCCAAACTGCCTGTTGTTCATGTCCGGGGATTCCGTACCATTCCAGATCGCTGTACATGATGGTGAAGAACACCTGGAGGAAGAGGTTGACCGCGTTTATAACGACGGCGAAAAGGTATAACCACGCCTCGCCCGACATTTTGGCGGCGTAGTGGGGAGATAACTCGGAGGTTGTTAGGACTCGACGGGTCGCGGTGCGTGCCAAAAAGACTCGAGGCGCGCAAGCACTAGTTGTGATGCGCGGTGATGACGACGGCTGGTTGTCGCGCGCTCGTGACCGGGTGTAGCTAGGGCGCAGGGACTCGAGATATTTGCTCCTTTGCGTCGGGTGTGGTAAACGGGTGTGGTAAAGATCAAGGTGTGCCAAAGCTGCGCCGGGAGGCAAACCACAAATTTTCGGTCAGGTGTGTGTGCGGATGAAAGGCGAAAGAGGTGAACGAAGCTCCGACACACGTGGTGAGAGGCTGTGGATAGGATTCTTAAGCTGGTGGTTGGTGGTTGGCAGGCAGTGCCAAAATGATGCAAGTGGGGCGCGATGGCCGGCTGGGTTTTCGGCTGGTCCAAGCTTCGCCTCGCCTCTCTGCCCACAGTGCCCAGTCTGCCGTGCCAGGATTTGCCAAGGGTCAAAAAGAAGGAGTGGGTCCGGACTCGACGGATTGCAGGTTGCCATCAGAAAAGCAGCCAAGACGGACTGACAGACACAGACCCTGATGGAACTGAATAGCTGGTATTTTTACGTTTATCGCTGACCGCTCCAAAGAACACACAAATATGAGTCCGACCAAGCCTATGTGTGAGCGCAAACCCAACAGAGAACCCGGAGGGGCGCATTCGTCGCAGCGCCGCCTGCTATCATGCCGGGGGGGATTACAAATATCTCTTGCGCCCGATGATGCTGCAAACAAGTTCTAGGATTCTACAAAATACGGATACCAACTGTCAACTTAATTCGTGCCGTTGGCCGTTTCCGTGGGCATGGGGAGCGCCCCGCCGGGAGAAGTCGCCGTCCGCGCCGTCAGAATCTCCACCCCTGTCTCCGTCACGAGGAGGGTGTGTTCTGCCAAAGAGTTAGCGGGGCAACTTTTGGCATTGCCGTCAGGAGTACTCACCAAACTGGGCTGTCTTCTTGCCGTCAATGGTCGTGCTCGTCCAGTTATCCGGCCACGTCACGTCCCTGTACTTGCCGAGAGCAATCATAGGCTCAATGGTAAAAGTCATGCCGGGCTTGCACTCGCCAACGGCCTTGTTCTTTGCGTAGTGTGGAATGTTGGGCGGGCAGTGAAAGATGCTGTTGATGCCATGGCCGACGTACGTGCGGATGACACTACAGTTCTTTGACTTGGCATGGGCCTCGATCACGTTGCCAAACTCGCGGAACAACGTGCCGGGCTTGACCAGCTTGATGGCCTGCTCCAGGCACTCGCGCGCCGCCTCGACGACGCGGACCGTGTCGGGATCAGCCTTAGCCCGGTCCCCAACGTAATATGTCTCGTTCAGATCGCCGTGGTAGCCCTCATGGTACAAGGTAACGTCGAGGTTGACAATGTCGCCGTCGAGCAAGATACGCTTGTCGGGTATCCCGTGGCAAATGACCTCGTTGACAGAGGTACAGACCGACTTGGGGAAGTGGTTGTAATTCAGGGGTGACGGGTAGGACTGCCCAGCCGTTAGCCTCTCACTCAGCCATGGCAAAAACGATACCCGGGTGCGCTCACATTCCGCTCAACGCAGGCCTTGTGTACAATGTCGTCGATCTCGTCGGTTGTGATGCCCGGCCGGATGGCGGCCGCTGCAATATCCAGCACCTCTCTTGCCAGCCGGCACACCTTGCGCATGCCCTCCTGAGCCTTGGCGTCCAGCTGCTGGATCTTGTTCGTCCTGACGAGTGCCCTGCCGAGTTTAGGGAGGCCATCCTCGGCGTAGTCGGGATGCGGGATTGACTTGGGCACCTCGCGCTTCGCGGAAAGGGGGTAGACCGGCCGCAGGGATCCGGTGAAGTTGAAGGTTGGGAATGGGTTGAAGTAGCCGGTTTCTGGATCTGGTTTAGAGACGACATTGGGAGGAAAGAAGCGGCTCAAAATACTGTTCTCTTGTTTATGGGCGTTCTTGTGCGTAGCCTGGCAGCGGAACAGTCAGCAGAGCACTTGGCTGCCGTGGTCGAACGAAGAGGAATCACGAATCCCAACATACCCAGTTCTTCTTGAAGCAGTCCTGGGAGCAAAAGTAGCTGTCCTTGATGCCTAGACTGAGGCATTTGGGGCACTGTAGAGCGCTAGCGTCGTTCTCGCAATCCACACCGAGGCATGTCCTCTTCGTGGGCGGTTCCTCGGCCATGTTGTCGCGAGGGGCAGGGTTGAAAGGAGGGGTAGCAAGAGGGGACGTCTCGAAGCTTTCGCGTGTGAAAACGAACGACCCTTGGTTCGCGGTCTAGATAGCTAGGAGTATGTCGCTTGACAGCACGTCGAGAAGAGAGCGCGCGCCAACAAGCAGCGGATGGGGCACAGGTTGGGTTGGCGAGGCCCTTTGTGTTGAATATTTTTGGCTTGCGGCCGGATTGTGGCGCTGAAACGGGTTCGGGGTGGTGCACCGCCTGTGGCTTGAGGAACTGAGGCGGCGCCAAGCAGGGATCTGTGAAGGCCGGCCTAGCCCCGTCCGATCCTAGCCGATGAGCGACCAGGATCAGCCCACTAGAGTCTCTTTGTCCCTCAGTTGATTGGAAGTTTGGAACCAACCGCCACTTTTCAAACACCTTCCTCACCAACCCATTTTGAGCTCTTTGCTATGGAAAAGAAGCAGAAAATTATCGTGATTGGGGCCGGCCCGGTCGGCTCCCTTGCAGCACTGTATGCTGCAAACCGTGGGGATGATGTTGAAATCTACGAGCTTCGGAGTGGTGAGTCTTTTTTAGAGTTGCCAGAGTCTTCATCAACCGCCATCATCCATCACCAGTCTTGCTCAAGTGGCTAATAAACACATGTCAACACGATGGCTAGATCTCCGAGATCCCTCGACGACACCACTCAATTTCACCAAATCCATTAACTTGGCCCTCTCCGAGCGCGGTATCAATGCCATGCGTCATGCTGGCCAACCAAGGCTGATTGAGCATGTCATGGGAGCTACCATCCCAATGCGCGGCCGCATGATCCACGGGAGACGAGCAAACGGTGATCTCTATGAGGAGTCGCAAGAGTACGACGTGTACGGGCGGGTACGAGTCGTTCTCCTCCACAGATCTTCAGTCTCGGAGCTAATTGCCACAGTCAATCCTCGCCATCGACCGCGGCGGTCTCAATAAGCGTCTTCTTGACATACTAGAGGAAATGCCGAATGTGACCTTCTTTTTCAGCCACAAACTCTCTGGAGCGGATTTCCGGAAGAACAAGGCCTGGTTCGAAGTGCGCGAAATCAAGGGCGCCAACCAGGAGCCGCGGGCGCGCGAGGTCGAAGTTGATTTTGACCTCATGATCGGTGCTGACGGCGCCCATTCCGCGGTCAGGTACCACCTCATGAAGTACACGCGCATGGATTACCAGCAAGTGTACATCGACACCATGTGGTGCGAGTTCCAGATCCAGCCCAAGACGACCGCCGCAGACGCGAGTTTGAATTCCAAGTTCTTGATATCTCCCAACCATCTGCACATCTGGCCCGGCAAGGAGTTCATGTTCATCGCCATTCCTAGCGACGTACGAAATCACTGCCACTATCCCTATCATGTCATTCATTACACGGCTGACAATTTTCACAGGACGGTTCCTTCACCTGCACTCTGTTCGCCCCTGCGGGTCTCTACGAACAGCTCGAGTCCGACCCCATCGGCTCCCTCATCCCGCCCTTCTTCGACAAGCACTTCCCCGGTGTGACGTCGCTGATCCCCTCGGCCGAGCTGATCGCCTCCTTCCACGGCAACCCGCACCTGCCGCTCATCAGCATCAAGTGCAAGCCCCACCACTACGGCTCCTCGGCCGTCATCGTCGGCGACGCCGCCCACGCCATGGTGCCCTTTTACGGCCAGGGGATGAACGCGGGCCTCGAGGACGTGCGCATCCTCTTTGACATACTCGACAAGCACGCCCGCATGGACGAGCTGAGCGCCGGGGCGGACAAGGCTGCGTCCCGCGAGCGCGCCCTGGCCGAGTACACGGCCGTGCGGGTCCCCGACGCGCATGCCATCAATGACTTGGCGCTGCAGAACTATGTCGAGATGAGGGCGTCTGTGCTGTCGCCCGTGTACAGGCTGCGCAAGTTCTTGGAGGAGGCGCTGTCCAAGTATCTCCCCTCGCTCGGCTGGCAGACAAAGTATGCCCGCGTGTCGTTTGGCAATGAGCGGTACTCGGAGGTGGTGGCGAGGAGCGAGCACCAGGGCAACATGTTGGTGCGTGGGTTCGTGGGGTTGGTTGGGGTGCCTGTCCTAGCAGGGGGGATTTTCTTGATGTTGCGGTACAAGAGGGCTGTTGATGTTGGGCTGAGAGCGGCGTTTGGGTCGGTGGATTCCATGGTGGAGCTCATGACCATGAATTGATGGATGGAGTGAGTTTGGGGTAGTGTGTTGGATATTGCTGTGCTTGGGAGTAGCTGTATTACTTGTTTGAGTGGAAAGATGTCGACGTCAGCATAGGTATCGCCTTGTTACCATCGCACCCGGTATCCAAAATAAACTTGAGGGTGTTGCATCCCTACATTCCTTACCTTGACCAGGCACCCTATTTGCCTCCTGTATCAAACTCTTAAATCCTACCCGCCAATATCTAGTCTACGACGAAGTTTCTCTAGAAGCAAAGATTACGAACATCTACCAAGTTGTGAACACTTTGCTACTACTACTTTGTAGCCGAGATATTAAAGCTTTCACTGTTTGTGGTTAGGGGCTCTTGGGAATCGGACAACACAATAGCAACAACAACAACATGACAACGTGGTTCCAAAGCAACTATCTACATGAGTTTCGTTGAGGCATGAAGATACGGGGGGAGTTTGACCACTCTGAACGGCAGCTTACCCAAAGTGAGTCGATACTAGTACAGCTTCCAGCCCAAGAGCCTGAACCCCTACCCCCCGTCTTTCATCCGATGTCACCAGCGCCACTTGCCCAACCAGTGCTATATATACAAGTTCCCGCACTCACACTGTCACCGCCTCCTCCCAATGAGCCAACACCGAGTTGGCTCAGCGGTATTGGGAGGAGCTACGGGTGGAATCGGCAACCGAAGTGGTCGCGGGTTCGACTCCCCACCAGCGAAGCAAAATTCTAAGAATTTTCGTAGCCGACTACCTCTCTTCGACCGGCGAAGGGCGCTAGTCGGTGAGCTTTTTGACTGTTTTTCCATATCGTCCGTCCATTGCAACCAATTTTGCTATGGACTAGAGAACGAAATCAAGAGAGTTGAAGTTGGACAACGGGGAAACTTGTAGGACGATATGTGCCTAGCGAGTGTAGCGAAAAATAGCTGTAAGTCGCTCGAATGTTAGGATAATCTAGGGGGCCCTGTTGATATGTTAGACTTATATCTTAACTGAGAATACAAGACAAACCTTAAAACTCTAGTATCTAGCGTAGTAGTTGAAGGGCGGCAAAGGGCTGCCGGTAAACTTAGTAAAACTAAGGAAGTCGGAGATATAAAGGCTAACTTGACTATTGAGCTCTTGATTATTATTATTATTAGAGATTTCGGAAACCTAGTAAGGCCTTGATGAATCGCCTGCTGCTAGTAGGCTCACCTATACCTTCTTGATATCCGGGTAGTCGAGACCAATGATAAGAACGATTCGGATTCTACCCTCCGTGGAACCGATATATTAGTACGCCTTCTTTTCCACATGTTGTCGAGACTTACTCTACGAGATCTCGCTAACTAGGGAAGGAAAGAAAGGCGAGGTACCGGCCCGGCTGAACGAAACGTCAGCTTGCTTGCAAAGCTTCCTTCTGTACTTGAGTACATGTGTACCAGTTTCCACGATGGACGCGATCAGAGGACGGATTGCCGGATCCTCCGTGTTCGCAAGGAACTTTTCGATACGGTTCTTATATAGTCGCGGACACCGGCTTGAACCTCATCATGAACGGCAGGTTAACTATCATCTTCGTGCCCATGTCCTTTGTATTTGACTAGGTACCCCCGAGGCCTTCCTTGTTGTCGAGAGGCCAGGATCTCCTCGGCCATGGAAACAACAACTCTTGAAGGGTGGGCGCGCTCCGGAGAGAGGAAGAACTCGCCACAAACAGCTGAACGTTGTTCGAAGTGCCAGAAGAAACCTAAACTTTTCATTCTGTACCCAATCTAACACCCAATAAAAAAAACATGCATCTTCCGTGTCAATGGCGCCGCTCGCCAAGTGAGACGCAGAGCAAATATCCCCTACTAATATTAAAAAAGCTTGATAGCCCCTCAATACGTAATAACCCATCAAAATGTCTGACACGAGATTCCTTAAAAAAACAACCTCCGAATGCCCAAGGTCGCAGCCATGGCCTTAGAAGCGGAGCAGACGATTGCCGCTGACAATGTTGCCGATCTGCTGCTGAACAGCCTCGAAGCGCATCGCGCCGCACGTCTCGCTTTCGAGGTGGTTGATGATAGCAGCCAACGTCTTGAACTCGACGCGGCAGCGAAAGTTCGGGCAGTGGTAGAGAGCTTCCTGGTCTAGGTGTAGTAATTACATATACAAGGGCACTTGTCAGACAACAGGTTCGGCGATGACGCAGTCGAGATGCAGAGAACTTTACTTACGGATGGGAGAGCTGAGGTGCTGGTTGAGCCCGGAGAGCTGGTTGAACTGGCGGTGGCACAAGTAGCATTCGTAGTAGCGGCCGTTCCACGCGCGCTCGGTGGCACTGTAGGTGGTCGTGTCCAATTGGAGGGAATGCTTGGAGATGGTGGCATTAGGGTCCCGGGAGTGCACCAATCGGTAGATCTCGTGGCGATCCAGCTCGGGAGCGCGTGGGCAGCAGCCGCGCTCAAGGTGGTGCACCATGCCCGTAGCCGTGGCGTAGGTGGCGGCGCAGAAGGGGCACTTGATGGTGCTGCCGCGGTGGACCTTGGAGTTCAGGTGCTGGATCGGAGCGAGATCAATTAGCGCAGGAGTGCACACTGGGTGCCTCGAACCGACTTACCTGCTTAATGTTGTTGTAGTTCATGAAAGACCGATCGCAGTCATTGCAGTACAGGTGGTCCTCGACCATGTGTTGGTTGCATCCGTCCTCGGTGCCGAAGCAAAAGTCACACAGAGCACACTCCCAATCCTGGTCATCGTCATAATAACCGTAGTTGCTGGAGCCGCCGTTGCTGGAGCTGTCGTACTGGTTGGAGAAATGCCCCTTCGCACTCATGTGTTGCCGGCGCGCCTTCTCGCTGCCAAAATAGGCATCGCAAGTGTCGCACTCAAACTCGGGAAGGTCGTGTCCGGTCATGTTGCAATGCTGATCGCGAGCCTTCCAGCCCGCCGGGAAGGCCTTGCCACAATCGCCGCACTCGTACATTGTGACGATGATGTGGATCGGGAGTGATGACGATGTCACGATTTAGTCGGCGTCTCGGGGGTCGAGCGACGCCGCGGGCCGTGTGTGGTGCAAAAAGACTGGGAGAACGATAGCTGTTGGAATTCGAGATGCGAGTCGAGAAATTACCGGGTTGGTGACCGGGGGAAACCTTTGGTTTGGGTGCATGTGATGGAATTGACCCAAAGCCGATGACTCTAGCGCTGAAATTGGAATTGCGCAACCTCGCACCTGGCAAGCGTTCCACATTAAACTGCTAGGAGCACGGATGTGTCGTTGTCCGTTGCATGTTTGCGTCACAGAGCTAACGGCAATCAATACGGGGAACAATCGAGCTTGCCTTGATAATAGGGAGACAAAACGGACATTTGAAGTTTTGGACAGGGAGAAAACATTCGTTTTCTAACAGATTCTTCCCGACGCCTGCTTGCTTTGCTATAAATTCCTCACACAGTAACACTCCGCTCCCAACATCATCAAATGTTTCATGGAATCGTCCTTGACAACACAAAGGTTCTCTACCTCAGACCTTCTGTGAGAGCTAGCCTGTCCGGCTAGACCAGAAAAGGGTGGGTTGCTAAACTTAGGTGGTGAAGGGGTGTAGGTAAGGTCCAAGCATCAATTGCAGGAGCTTTCCAGCTCAAAGATCAAAATCAGGACCAGGATGCACTGTACGATATTCGGGTGTGGTCTCTACACTACATAGTTCAGAGCCATTCGGAGGCCCGTTAACTTCCGGTCTCCAGCCACTATGATTTGCAATGTTTCTTCCGCCACCCCTCCTGATAATAACATTAGATCTTTGCCTCCGCTCCATTCCCCGTGATCCAGAACTTTAGATAGGTCTGCCTCCCAAAAGCCCATCTTGCGGTAACTGCTTTCGGGCTTGGCCCACTTCCACACTGGGAAGAGGCCATCGCCAAGGACATGAGATGGGTTATCGCTGAGTACAGGGAAGGAGAAGAACCGCAAAAAGGTCCCTTGACCCGGTGGAGCGAGCTCGGCTATCAGATCTGTAAGTACCTGAGGCGTTGGTTCCGGATTTCCACCTCGTTCCGTGAGGAGTTTAGTAAGTGTCTCCGCCATGTTGAGTTCGTTCCCCACAGAGAATGTACCCAAGGGGGTACAACCCTTGACCATCGACAAAGGACGTGAAGCCAAGACAGCCGTGGTCGTTGTGTGAACGGTTGGTGGAGGGAATAGGGAGCTCTTCGTCCGACTCAACGGCTATTGCGAGAAGATGGTGCCGGTGTGACCAGGTCTCCAGATCGGGGTCTCGAGCTCGCCCGCCTGCCGCGACCTAATACACAAGATACGGATATCTCTGACGGCGTGATAGCATACGTGGCCGTGGTCCGCCATGTGGGACCGTCAATGCTCAAGCGATGTGATAGCGCCTGTAAGGTCTGCGTACCCTAGAGCAGAAGGAATGTATGTACTCAGGTAGCAAGGTTGCTGTCTGGTCGTTGAATTGGTGCCGCGTGTTGGATCTCAGGGAGATGGTTTTAAGTGCGGGGTAGAAAGGTAGGTAGCTATAATTCATTATTATCCTCTGGCGGTTCTGAAACCGTGACACCAACCCACCAGCCGTTTCTCCGCCTCCTGGTCTCGATTTGGACCACCACCTCTCTCCCGCCGTCCACCCGTTGGGCTGCACGGTCACACAGCGCCTCGCCCTTGCTCGCCTTCCTTTCCCCTTCCAGCTTCTCCATGTACGCAAGAGTCTCTTTCCCTTCCCACCAAGGAATATTCGTGTACAGGTTCGCGTTGACCGCAGCCCTTGTCGGTTCGAGGGTCACCATGAAGGATTCCCTTGCTGGATTCGAAAAGACCACACAGGGCTGCCCTTGATTCCCGGTGTCGCTGGGGATCAAATGAACTTCATCCCCCCGTTCCAGCCAGGTCAACCGAAACCCAGCCACATAGACATACTGAAGCTGAAACCCCGACGTCGTCGTCCGACACGGCCCCTTGACAACCACCTTATCCCGGAGCCCATCCTGCGACGCCGACAGCAGCCCCCCCCCCTCGGCCAGAGCAGGAGGAGGAGGCCTGACGATCGGCTTCATGACCGGCCGGAGGTGGGCGCTGTCGGCGTCGGTGCGCACCTGGCTGAGCAGGGCGTTGCCAAAGAAGACGAGCTCGTTGCCCGCGCGCCACTCCCACGCGCCGCGGGGGCTGGTGGTGGCGCGCGAGATGGACAGCGTCATGGTCTCGAGGCGGTGCGCCAGTCGCGGCTTCCACGCCGCGCGCACCACCCCGCGGGTGCGGAACGCCAGCTTGACGTAGACGCCCGGCGACCCACCTTCCTCCGACTGCGGCTTTAGGATTAGCGTTGATGTCGACTCGGACGTGCCGCAGTTGAGGAGGGCTAAGTAGCACGTCTGGGGCGGCGCGCCCGTGCGCGGCCAGGCGACGGAGCAAAAGTCGTCGAGCTTCTCCGCGGCCGACACGCGCACGACCGGGAAGATCATGGTGATGCGGTTTCGGTTGAACGACAGGTGGCGGTCGAGCACGAGCGAGGGGTTGTTCTTGTAGGGCCAGGCCTCGCGGCGGGAGATGGCGTGGCAGTAGCGGAACCACCAGGGCGATGTCGCGATGATGTCGTTTTGGTTGTGGCAGAAGAGCGAGTCGTCGTCGGACTGGCGTAGGATTTCTTCCTGGAGGCGCAGGAACGCGCGCTTGCCTTCGCCGTAGAGGAGCGGCATGTTGATGTCGAACAGGCCGAGCAGGCAGTAGGCTTCGTCCTCGGGCCGCGTCGTGTTGCGGTTGGCGGCCCAGGACATTTTTTGTGCTGCCGAGAATTGGGAGAGGTCGCCGGTTGTGAAGTAGTTTGCGCTGATCTGGGTGATCTCGACGATAAGATCGAGCAGCTTGTCCCGGGATCCGATTTGCTTCCAGCCAGCGCCGTAGAAGTAGACTACCCCAGGCGCAATGAGCTCTTGCAGAGTCCACCCACGGGTGAACCAGCGTGACTGCCTGAAAGTGCTCGACCATGAGTGAGGGCTCTCCTCGGGGTTCACGTCGCTCAGGAATGCGTAGCACAGTTCGGCGTCGCCGTACCAGCGGAACATGAGAGTTGATAGCTTCCGAGAGCTCAGCCGAACTCGACTTGTCGATGCAGCAAGTGTCGATCCACTTGGGACGTGCGTTAGAGATGGTAACACGAGATAATTAATACAAGTGAGGACGCGATGGCATACAATGTAGTCAAACCCGTCCTGGATCGCCAGCGCACATGCCCCTGCCACCTTCGCATATCCTCGTCGTTTTTGTGCCAGCCCTTGCTGTACATCCTGAAACGAAACCTCCTCCTCGGCCCATGTGTGGGATAGAATCGCATAGGGAGGAATGTCTTGCCCCTGAAATTCGACCAGCTGGAGCTTGTCCGTCCGGAGGAAACGCATGTCGCCGTTCGGTCAGTCGCCGGTCGCTGTCGTGTGAAAAGATATCAAAGGCGAAAAATCAGAATCGTGCGTGCGCGCTCAGTTGTTGTAGGCTGGGGGAAGTGTTGAATTGCTGTCTACCAAAAAAATCAAGCCTGCATGAGCTGACGGTGGCGGAGCATCGGGTATGTCGATTCCTCCTCCTCTGCTGAGGTTCCCTGACAGACTGCGCCACAGCATCGGGAAGACCAAAAGAGGCAAACCATTTAGCGGCTCCCCTCAACACCAAACTCGTGGGTCCAGTCCTCATATCTCTGCAGCTCGCCCGCGCCCACCGAGGACTTCACTCTCCGGTCGCGAAGAACCTGCTTGAAGTCGGCTGCCGTAACCGGGGGATCCCATAACCTGTTCTTCGGCACCTTCTCCCAGGTCATTTCCACCGCGCCCTCTTCGTGAGATTCACAGGGCGTGTACAAGTCCTCCTCCCCACCAGACGATTTCGGCGTGACCCTGAAAAACCTCGCCCGCTGCACCGTCTGTAGCGGCACCGACAGCGCGTGCTTGATCACATTCGCAATGTCGCTCCCCGAATACCCCTCCGTCATGGCCGCCAACTCGTCCATATCCCCCCCGGAAAGAATCTCGCCCCATTTCCCCGAGTGGATCCCAAACAGCTGCCGGCGGGCCTCCCTGTCTGGCAGGGGGATGTAGATGCGCGGCTCGAAGCGCCGTCGAAAGGCCGGGTCCAGTGCCCAGGGCAGGTTTGTTGCGGCCAGGACGACCACGCCCGTGTTGTCGCTACTGCCGGCGTGCAGGCCGTCGAGCTGGACGAGGATCTCGGTCTTCATGCGCGAGGAGTGCTCGCTGCCTCTGTCGGCGCTGCCACCACCGCCGCCGCCGCCGCCGCCGCCTTCGCGGTTGGAGCAGAGGGCGTCGATCTCGTCGATGAAGATTATCGAGGGCTTGTTTTCGCGGGCGAGGGTGAATAGTTGGCGGACGAGTCTGGGAGTGGTGGTTCGTGTTAGAAAGTGTGACTAGATAGATATGCGAAGGGGTGGGTATCACTTGCTTCTCACTCTCGCCAACCCATTTAGAAACAACGTCCCCTGAGCTGATGCTGAAAAGGGTGTGGTCCACCTCTGTGGCGACGGCCTTGGCCAAGTAGCTCTTGCCTGTGCCGGGAGGCCCGTAGAGGAGTATAGCACCGGAGGCCTTGCGCTTCTCGTCGTAAAGGTTAGGAAATCTGGCGGGAAAGACAATTGCCCGCTGGAGCTCATGCTTTGCCGGTGTGAGGCCAGCAACGTCATCCCACCTGACATTAGGCTTCTTGGAGACGATGGCGCTCATGAGCGCCTCTTTGTGGGAGGAACTCTCAGAGTCTTTTGGGTTGGGCAACCCGCCGCCGAGAGGTTTCAGCTTGTTCGACGACCCTAACAAAGATGGCATTGTGTTTCTAGTGGGTAAAGCAACCATCGGCTTTGATGCCGCACTCAAAGCAAAATTGGTTGAGACCGAGATCCCCGACATGGTTGCCGGAGTGCGGCTAGGGTCAATAAGGCGGGCAATCCTTTCCACTTGGACAGGGGACAGGATGTGCTTGCACGTTGGACAGACGAAGCGGTAGTTACCGCTTCCTGAGATGGCATCAACGATCTCAAGCCCAGAGACCAAGAACTTAGGGAGGCAGGCCGGACAGGTGTCAAGTGAGTGCTTTCCCGCACATTCTGGCAAGATTGTTTTGGACGGCCGGCCCAAAACCATCCACGTCCAGTCTCCGGGGAAAGTAGTAGACACATAGGTCCAGGCTGTCTCGTTGCTGGTATCCACGGCCTGGAAGGCGGCGGAACAGCTAGTGCAAGTCCTGGACTCGGTCTTCAGCATACCCGTCAGGATAGGCACGGGCTGGGTTAGAAAGCCGGATCTGACGGGAAACAGCGGCGCTGATATGGCGGCTACAGCCTCAAGGTCAACCTTGCTCCATGTGGACATGAGTTTGTGATCGGTCAAGGCTTTGTGTAGGCGCTGGGCTAGCTCCCACTCCCGGCGGGTGGGCCGGGGGCGGATACTGTCGAGGATGTCGCGAGCCCGCTGCGCTACTTTGAGCACCGGCTCGGGAAGAATATCAGGCTTCAACCCTGCGTCGACGTTGAGGATGTTCAAATCCTGGAGCGCACGCAGGATTTGGCAGGAGTTGGCGACACAACCCACCCATTGTAGAGACCCAAGGTTTTGCCAGAGGTCGTTCCGTAACCTCTCGGTCAAACCTTCCATGATACACGGGCCGCAGATACTTGTTCTGCAGCAAGGGGTCTGATACCGGACCCTTCCAGAGCCGCGAAGCAGCAAGTCACACCGGGCACACCGGGACCCATCTCGCTTCTGCTGCGGTGTAGGATCAAGCTTCTGCTTCAGTTGTGCCTTGGGTTTCAGCTCTGACTTGACTTGCGACTTCGGCGCAAGACCCGGCCCCGACTTGGGCTCCGCCGTGGTGGACGTGGACGGGGCAGAGGAGCCAATCATCAAGGACTCAAGCAACGGGGTGAGCACGTCGAGTGAAGGATCCGGTCGGGGGGTCACGCCCGTGACAGAGGTGTCGACCGGGGGCGACGACTTCCGGGGGTCGTTTTAGCAAATGTGCCTAAAATCAGGGATTGGGCGACGACCGACCTTTTGTTTCTGAGCGGGGGACGCATGGTCTACGGCATTTTGTTGCGGCATGCTGAAAGGTTGAGAAAGGACTCGGAAAAAATGTCAAACGGAGGGGAGAAAAGGTGGAACTTGAGAAGTAAATAAAAAGACGAGTTAAAGGCTTATGGGCGAAAGATATGGGGATGTTGGTTGTTTTTGCCTTTGATGTTGAGGTGGGCTGGTGGGGGACTGGATTATGTAAACTTGGTACTAAATACCTAGGTAGGTACCTTACCTATTAACTATGTGAATTAGGCATCCATGCTTGTCGCCAGGCAGCGGCGGCGGTCACAATGTGTATTGTACCTTACCTACCTAGGTAGGTATGGTAACACCTAAACTCAGCCCAATCACTCGCCAAGTTCAACACCATAGCGATTTTCTAAAAACAAGTGAAATCTAAGGGGTGCAGGCTTTTAGGTGTAGTTCAATCCATCCGCAGCCATTTACCTGAAACCCTAAGTTTGGGCGAGTGGTACTGCTTTGCATTGCGCTTCCGAGCATTCGCTAACAAACCTACGCCATACAAAAATATCGTACCAAACCGCTGCCCATCTTATTCTTTGCAGTACGATAACGAGCCATGATAACCAATAACCCAGACACCGCCGTGACTGATGGCGACAAAGTAAAGGGTTGCTCGGCACCGCTGCCCTCGCTCGAAGAGCTCCGCGGCTCCGCGGACCCGGTAGAGGTCCACTCCAATCCCGAAACCCGCCGTATCCGCTAGACCCTGAACGGCCCGCTCGAAACGGCAATCACAGTCGCGCGCGACTACTGGTTCAATACGGACGAGGTCCCCGAACCCTACTACCTGGGCCCTACCAGCGGAAATGATGATGATGATGCTACCAGTGGGAAGAAGCCAACTTGGCATCCCTTTGCGCAATCGCCGCTCACCGAGCCAAAGGTGTCGTCGCTCCGGCTATCTGACGAGCCCCTTAACGACTGGGGCTACCATTGGATGGAGACGCACGAACAGCACACCGAGCCAGATGCGAAACACACGTACAACCCTGCCTCTGTTCTCTACGGCCCACTCCCGGCGGGCGGGGACGGGGGCGCGCAGCTCCAGGGCGACGACGACGACGACGAGCACCTGCTGATGTGCTGCGGGGAGAAGCGGCCGCTGCGTTACCTGGGTAAAGGAACAAGGGATGTAGTAATCAGGCCGACGACTAGCGGGGGCGACTTTGTCACCATCCACGACTTTATCTCGTCCGTACATCCGTGTACGGCAAATTTTCATTGTTCTTTCCCCCCGTTTTGATTATTTTGGGAGTCATCAGGTGTCAGTTGGCTCCCGAGGCAGCGCGGTTGCTCCCGGGCTGCTCCCGAACTTGTCCCAAATCATCACCAAATGAGAATTTAGTAGCTGACATTGTTGGGTAGACCTGATGGCCAGGCGCGACGAGATCCTTCAGGCTATAGGCGAGGACCTCGGCCGGCCCGGCGCGCGGCCCTTGGCGCCCGAGACCAACCTGATGGTGAATATTTGCCCCGGACTGAGTGTGGACGTGGAGGATGAGGCCGATTGGATGCAATCGCGCAAACGCCGCCCGAAACGACAGGGGAAGAAGCTGACGCCTAGCGAGATGAACGAGCGGGTCCTGCGAATGGTAATGGACGGACCTGAGATCGGGGATTCTTCTGACAGGATGATGAGAATCAGGCTGTAATTGTGGTTTAGGTGGATGTACGGTCTATGAGGTACGAGAGCTATACGAGAGAAAGCAGGAAAGAAGGAGACTTGGAAAGGGAGGGAGGTAAAGTTCAGGGCGGGGCCGAATGGCAAGCCTGACCAGTACTCACTCCGTGGCCTCGATCCTCGATTATGTCAAAGGTCGCCATGTCGTCCGGTATCACCGTCTCAAAATCCCCAAAGCCATCGTTGAAGAAGAGATCGTGATGCCAGCCGTGATCAACGGACGCCCATTCTTGTTCGCCGTCCCATTGCAGGTCGGTAACGTTGCGATGCAATGCGGCAGCGCTGTTGTTGACGAGCGATGCCGAGCTTGTCCGTGTGTCCTGGTGCAGGGGAGCAACCCCCCTCGAGCTCGATTGGCCTCCCGAGCTCCCTGACGGCTCACTGTCGCTCGGCGTCACAATTGTTGGCTGCGTTGGCTGCTGCGCATGTTCCACAGGTGTTGGGTGCGAATCACGTTCAGCAAGCCACTGCTCAAACATCAAGGAAAAGCCGCGTGTGATTGCCCGCTCTAGAAGAGCCGCGGTATCTTGCTCCTCCTCCTCTGGTACCGCCGTGTTTGTGCTCCTCCCACCGTCGTTGATCCGTGTCATGGTTGTGTTTTCTCGCAATACCTCAGCAGCAGCGATGGCAGCCGGACCAGGGGCCCCGACAAACTCCATGAACTGACACAGGTCCTCGGATAGTTCAGTGTCAATATGAGGCGACGCCGGCCGTGGCCGGCCGGGGAAGACAATATCCCAGATGGCGAACCACCTCTCCCGTTCTGACGAGTTGGGTCGTGATCTCCTGGACAGCTCGCGCTGTTGCTGATGGGTGATGCCGGAAAAGCTGCACGCACGGTACGTGCAAGTTCGGGATTCGACATGTCTCCGGTGGCTCTCGTTGTCTGGGAGGATTTCCATGCAGTACTCGCAGTAGAATTGGGGGGCGTGTTTCCTGTTGAGGTGTTGTTTTACCCTTGCGATGCCGTCCAATGTGAGTTTGAAGCAGCATCGGTGTTCTCGCGGGTCTAGTTTCCAGAATGGGCAAGCCAAAAATTTGGTTGGCCGTTCTCGTGGAGGGCCGCCAAGTTTCCGTTTCTTCGGCTGTCGTTCTCGAGCCTCCTCCTCATCCGAGTCTTTGTCGTGATCCTTTGCAGGGCGGTCTCTCCCGTGGCAGGGCCTAGGTGTGTGCTGAATAGGTTGTTGTGAAGGCGGAGGAGCACACTCGGGCGCGGCATGGGATGGCCCCTCGTGTGTGCCCGGCGATCTGATGCGAATGACAGTTGCCTTTCGAAACTCCTCCAGTAACCGACGAGCCACTACCTCGACAAGCGGGGATACCGGATTGTCCGGGTCCATGGAGCCAAGGAACTCATCCTCCGAATCCTCAGAGATCGAAAGGGCTTCGGTTTCAATGGACAACTGGCCGGGTGAGAGTTCCTCGGAAAGGTCTAGCGCGGGGTTTGACGTGTCCCTTTTGGGAGCCATGGTTGACAAAGGACTACCCACCGCCTTGTTGGAGACATGTTGTTGCCCTCCTCCTAGACGGGCCCCTGTTGACTCAACCGCGGCGGCTGGCTCGCTTTCCACAGGGGGGGCGCTCAGTTTGCTGCAAGGCCCAATGATGTGGCGGTATTCCCGAAGACTGTCCAAGTCCAACGAGAAAGGGGGGGCGCCACTTTGTGTGTTCTGGACATGAGACTGGCAATGGCATAGGGAAGAGGGGGTAAGGACATGCCAGAGAAGCACATTGTGCGTGTTCTTGATGAGGCTCAAACTTCGCTCCGTTCCGCGCAGGAGGACATGGCTGCCGTTGATCTCCAGCTTCTGGGGTGTCAGGAAATCGACCAGAACGTCCAAGGCTATCTCAATACCGGGAACGTTATCAGGGCGCCGTGCTGTCGGGAATCCCAGGATGATGGGAGGTGCGGATTTCAAGAGCGTCCCGTGGTGTTGAAGTTTCTCCAGAAGGTGTAAAGTAGGATCTTTGAGGAGCCTGAAGGGTGGATCGTCAAGGTGTAATTCCAGTTTCCAAGGTGGATGGCGAGACCAAGCCGAGGATTTGGCATCGGATGTCTTGGATTTTTCGAGGCGAGGGTAATTTAACCCTTCGGCAGCAGAACTCAAAGGTTCCTGAATCGCCGCAGAAAGCCATGCCAGTTGCTCAGCCCGCTCGGCGACGGAATAGAGAGAGCCCGTCAGCCGAGCATCTAGGCCGGTTGCAGTAAATGTAATTCTAACCTCTTCGTTGTTCCGAAAAGCAACGGGTTCGGATTAAATGCCAAAGAAGAAACGCTGGAGCTCGCTTTGAAGAACACCCAAGAGCAGCGTGCCGCCATAAGGCCAGGTTTGATCCATGTATTGCTTGATTGTTGTTGCTTGGAGTTGACCGGGGGAGGAGCAGGTTAGCACTATCCGCTCAGCAAGTGGTTGATGCATGTTGTCCTCCTTCTCGAAAAACCTTGTCGTCGCGCGTGGGAGAGTGAATTCTGCCTGGTGCTCGGGCGAGATCCGAAGCAGAAGCTCATCCATGACCAGCCTCCGAATTCTCAGGGCCGACTCAGGATCTCTGTGCGTGGGCGGATGCAGGAACGCCTCCTTCAGAAACCTGGATACAAACCACTCACACCCGGTGCTGGCCCTTCCTGATGCCGATCCACTGGATGGCGCGAACAAAGATAAAGATTGCTCGACGTTGGAGGTTCTCGTTTCCCAGATATCCGTCATGTCTGCGTTGGGCACGGCCTGCTTGCCATGGATAGGGTACAAGGCCCCGTTATGGAACCGGCGATTTATTTGGTATGCTATCTCTCTGGTTCGTGTCAGCGTTTCATGATCAGCACCACCTAGTACTCTGAAGACGGACTCACAGGTGGTGATTGCGAGCAAAGTCTCCGACCTCCAACGCAAGATCCGGGGGGATCCCAAGTTCACGGGCGAAGGAATCCATAATCTGCGGAATACCCAGGGCTGCTAAACGCAACGCGTCATTCGAGGCTAGCCCTGCAGGGCCGAAGATGTCGGTAAGAGCATCAGAGGTTGAAAGCTCGGAAAGTTCACCCGCATCATCCCACCCGGCATGGCGCGATGCAAGGTCGTGTGAGTTCCTCCAAGTGGTGCCAGTTGTGGCGCTCGACAATCTCGACGGGTACGCTCTGGAAGTCCTAAGTATGTGGTTGGCCCATGCTGCAGGTGTGAGGTTCGACTCAGTAATCTCTTCCTCATTGCCCTGGGACTTTTGGAACGGGTGCTCGGTTTGCGACCAACCAAATGGAAAGTCGAGGTTTTGTTCGAAAAGAGGCTCTGCAGTCGGAACGACCTGCTGGCCGAGGTCCGTCCATAGGTCTGTCCATTTTGGAGTAGCAAAGCCGAAATCGGGGCCAGTGCTAAGTTGTTCTTCCACCTTCTCTGGTGCGTTGCTGGGCTTGAACGAGACGTCCATTCCTCTATTCAATCTCAAGGGACGGCGGCGTGGGCGGTTCCGCGGCTGCATTGTTTCCACGCAAGCGGTGTCAGTTCTCGATGACAGGGGACACCGCGCTAAGAGACCGGTTCGTGGATTTCGAGGGCGTGAGGGATACTGTTGCTGGAACGATGTGGATGAGAATTGTCATCCAGGGTCAGACGAAGTTGGGGTCAAGTTGGGTGAAGTGTGGGCGGCCTGTGAGGCTACCTTAGGGGAAGGCTATGCTGCCAAGCTACCTATCAGCACACTGAGCACAGCACCCAGCTGAAAGACTCACAACACAACTGTGCTGACGCTTCCTATTCGTCAGCTTCACAACCAGATGCAGCAGATGGTTGCAGGAGCGGAAGGGGTAGCCAATAACAAACACCAGGCACAGCGGGGCGGGAACACATGAGTGCTCAGGTCTCATAGACCGATCTGGCGGTTGTGTTCAACCTCTTCGTACAGGGAAACAACTGTGAGATCAGTTGTGCGCTTGGTAGTAAACATGAACTTGCATGCTCTGGTGAGAAGGATGGAAATACAGGAGGAGTGGACGTGATATAGTGAGAAGAACATATATATAAATTGTGTCTTGCACTTGCTCTGCCCTCATCTGGGTCGTTCGTTGTTCAACCCTAACAACCTTGGCCTTTCATTCTTTCCCCTACAACACTTGCCAGCCATCATGTGAAACAAGTCGAACTTTCCTGGTCAGACTTCAGATGACACCATGTGAGTGTCAAAGTCCTGGTCCTAGTTTCTCTTCGCTGACTTTTAGAGCCAGTATCGACAAAGAAGTCTGCACGGTGATGCTTGACTTGTACATACCTTCAGAGCCCACCCACGGTCACGGAGCGGCTTGCCTTTGCCTGCATCCCTAAGAGAAATAGCCTAAGAGGGGAGAAGGTTGATTCGCGTCATCGGAAGCCGGCGGGACATGACAAACAGCGTCACCTGTGATGAAGAGAAGCGGCAAAACCAGGGGTTTGGGGGTTTTTGATCTATAAGTTATGAGGGAGAACAAGACGAGTGGCACGGCAATAAATTCCATTCATTTAGCACCTAGTGAATGACAATATTTGGTCTGCCAACGTTTGAAATCATGCCTGTGTTACGGTTACCAAGGCGACGCCTAGCCCTTCGGGATGTATCATAGTGGTTGCGTAACTGGACGCCCTAAGCGCTAATCTTGGCTTCCTGCGCATTGAGGCGCTGGAAACCACCAGCCAGGGCGACATCCTTCTGGAGCTCAGCCATCCTCTTCTGGTCGCCCGTCGGGTCCGTCGAGTCGGCCTCGAGCGCCCACTCGAGGAACTCATTGGTATAGTTGGGCTTGAAGCTCTCGTTGAGCACGCCCAGACGCTTGCCGTACCTGGTGACCTTCTCCCAGTCCCGCTGCACATTCTTCAGGTCCCGGGAGAAGTAGGCGAAGCTGCGCTCAAAGATCTTGCGGTTCAGCGGGGAGCCCATGACGGGCTTGAAGTCGACGTACTCGGCCCAGGCGCGCTCAGGGTGCTCGAGGACGAAGTCGGTGGCGCGCTTGACGGCGCGCAGAAAGGCGCGCACCTTGTCCGGGTTCTCGGCGACGAAGCGCTCGTTGCCGATGTACAGGATGGAGCAGAAGCAGCAGCAGCCCAGCTCGGCGAGCTCGTCGATGCGCAGCATTTGCACGTCGGACTTGGGTCGGCCCTGGGCCTCGAGCCACTCCTCGAGCTCGACCATCTGCACGTTCTCGAGCCCGATGCCGGCGTCGATGGTGCCCTCCCTGATGGCCTTGGACACGTTCATGCCACAGCGCACGGCCGTGTAGTCGGACGGCGACATGCCGTAGTGCGAGGTCAGCTCGTCGATCTGGATCTTGCCGAACTCGCCAACGTAGCCGATGCGTTTGCCCTTGAGGGTGCGGAAATCTGTGGTGATGCCCGAGGACTTGAGGTACACCACACCGGTGAAGGGCTCATCGAGGAGGCTGCCGATGGAAACGACCGGGAAGTCGCGGGCCTTGGCCTGAGCCGAGAGTCAGCAAGCATTTCAAAGGTTACCAGGGTGTTTGGGATTGCACTTACGGCAAGGGTGTGGATCATGGCCTTGAATCCAAGATCGACCTTACCGGTGCCGATGATCTCGGTGACATCCTGAAGACCTCCTCAGCTTGGGATTCATCAACAGCGAAACATCAGACCTACGCTGGGGTCGTTGGGCTCGAGCAAGGCGACCTTGATGCCTTCATCGCTGAAGAAACCCTTGGCCTGGGCCAGGTATAGTGGAGCGTGGTACGGCGTAGCATGCCTGAGCCTGTGTTAATGCTGCAAAGGAGAAAGGGCAATCTCATCTGCTCCAAATCAGTGCTAATGCGTACCAGTTCGTCAGGAACGTGATCTTATCAGTCGACATCTTGGCAGATCAAATCGCGAGCTACAAAGGGTTAGTTGCCAACTCAAGCGTGCCTGGGTCGGCACTGATGCGGGGATGGGGAGGCTAAGAAGCATGTCCTTTCGCTGGTATTATCCAGATCAAGTTCGACCGGTATTTCTCAGAACGACAGCTTGCTGTGGTACCCCATCGGGGCTCTTCCCTGCTTTTAGGCAAGGAGGGCACCGGAAGGGGGACCACAGCAGATGCTGTCGAACACCCGGATGCTCCATTAACTGAAGTTACCTTGATCTCGTAGATATGTTCCCTGCGGCAGGCGCCATTGCTTTTGCCTCGGGCTGGGCATCGTACAATGCTTGGGTGTGTTGTTGGTGCTGAAGGTGTCTAGTTTGGCGGTAGAGTATGAGGGGCGGGGGGATTCATGGCGGGAATAAAGTATCAAGTGCTGACCTTTTATATTCCTCCCCCCGTTCCTCATCCGGGCCCGGCAGCCGGCGCCCCGCCCCCACCCATTGGGGCGACCACAAACGTATGATAGACGAGCAATATATGCCTGCTCCACATCATGATGTAGTCATGTATGTGCTGCCGACACATCCTATTGGAGGCTGCGACTCTGATTCATGCAGTTGTCTTCTCAAGCCGTGAGCGGCGTGTAACAGAGACCCGGGGACCCCGCAAGAGAGGATCTGGAGGACACGATGAGGGAATTGAACGAGTACCAGGACCCAATGGTCATGACGTCGTCCGCAATATCTCCCGCCTGCGAACCGCCTGTCCAACGTCGGGCTTGCTTTCTACCAAAAACGGCTTAATTACTTACATATCGGCGTACATACCTTCAAGACGGCCTCCGTACCACTTTCAAACAAGAGCGAACGCGATACTGAATCAGGAATGCCACTCCGGCCGCCCCTGATCGTAGAGTTCAGGCTTGTCGCTCCCTTCACAAAAACCTCGTGCATTCCAGTCGGTCATTGGCGGCAAAGGCCAGTTTAGCGATCTCGGCTTGAAAAGGTCGCCGGTCTCGGAGCATGAACCGAAAGTGGAATTTGGCAAGACCGCGATGCTCGTGGGCTTTGAAAGATTGCCGCAAACACTGAGTAAAATAAATGAACAATCTGGCTGCCTCACACCTATCAAGTAACTTCGAAAATAACAAACGCCAATTGTTCTTCTGTTTCTGCTTCAAGTTGGTTTAAAACCCCCGCTCCCGTTTGCACGTTGCACTTGCATTGTGGGGGGACACAAAAGAAGCAATTGCCAAGCCCCGATAGAGTGGGGGCCCTGAAGCAACTGAAGCAACCCCCACTAAACACAAAGCCGTTTCTGAGTTGAGGATGTAGTGATGTCGATGCCATTGCAGTCGCGTATTCGTTTTGGAAGTGGTCGGAGCGAAATTCAGCCAACAACACCCCAGAGATATCTGCCCAAACTTAGCAAATCAGGATAACACTGAGGTATTCAGAGGTAGGTACTTAAGTAGAACCGGACACACAGAAGGGTTAGGGTTCCTATCTCGTCCCCACGCTCGCCTCAACTGTTGAGTTGCGCAATACAGATCAAGTTAGCGTGGATGATCCCGTTCACCTCCTTCCTTTGGACGACTCCGACTCCGCGGACTGGCTGACACATCCATCCACTCATTCAAACCCAGCCGAAGCAAAACCTGAGGAGGGGACGACCATGCTCAACTCACGTGTCGGTACAACACTCCTGCTGCAGTCTCTCACCCGACGGACAATCCCCGCGAGAGTGCGATTAATATTACCAGCGCCAATTTTCGCAACACCTCAGCAGACTCACCACGCACGCGCTTTCTCGTCGTCCCCCATCCAACGCTGCAATACCAAAACGCCCAAGCCCCAAACCGACTGGAGCGCTATGCCTCACACCGACATCACCAACTACCTGCGCCAGACGCACGAGCGCGTCTTTGAGCACAACTGCCAGTGGGCCGCCGACAAGAAGCTCAAGGACCCGGAATTCTTCGTCAAGCTGTCGGCGGGGCAGAATCCGGAATACCTGTGGATCGGATGCAGCGACTCGCGGATCCCCGCGGAGCAGATCACGGGGCTGGAGCCCGGCGACGCGTTTGTGCACCGCAACATTGCCAACCTCGTGTGCAACACGGACCTCAACGTTATGAGCGTCATCACGTACGCCGTGGAGCACCTCCAGGTCAAGCACATTGTCGTGTGCGGCCACTACGGGTGCGGCGGCGTCAAGGCCGCCATGACGGCCAAGAACCTGGGCCTGCTGAACCCCTGGCTGCGCAACATCCGCGACGTCTACCGCCTGCACGAGAAGGAGCTGGACGCCATCGCCGACGCCGAGGCCCGCTACAACCGCCTGGTCGAGCTCAACGTCTACGAGCAGTGCCGCAACGTGGTCAAGACGGCCTGCGTGCAGCAGTCGTACGCCAAAAACAAGTTCCCCATTGTGCATGGCTGGGTCTTTGGTTTCAACGACGGCTTGCTGAAGGATCTCAAGATTGATTTCGAGGGCATTCTCAAGGACATCCAGAAGATCTACAACCTGACCGAGGAGTGAGATGGAGAGTCGGAGAGAGGATGTGGGAGAGAGGATGCCACTTTGCCCTGTGTCATGTGCTGGGTTTGTTGGTCCAAGCCTCCGATGGTGTTTGGTGTTTGGTTTCTGCTCTCGGGTCTTTTTGATCAGTTTGTCGTCGGCTGTAGGCTGCTACTTGCAGAAATAGACAGTTGTCATTAATACTATCTGCTCCGTGAGTCCGCACGGACGGAGTACCACCCTGCATCTAATATGTTTCACTAAGATCGGAGTGGGTGGGTACAGCTGAGCTTGGCCGGCATTTGGACAACGCTGACGTGAGATTATAACTAACGTTAAGTACCTATCTGTTTTCGCCAAGTTTAGGCTCCCTGGTCCTTCGAACGAGATAGGCAAATGCTCATGATCGACCCGAGGCATGCCATTCCATGTGGTTTCTTTGTCAAACCCCCTTTCCTATCCACGGCGAACACGTGTTGAAGCAGCAGGAGTTGCCTGCGCCATCATGCAGCAAATTTGACGGTGACCTGTACAGCTGTACGGTAGGGCTGTAAGGACGAAGGAGCCGCATTCGGGGTTCAACTGAAGACGGCCTGCCAAAGCTGCGGCATGTCCCTTCCAGGGTTGCGCCCATCCCGCTGGTGATAGCATGTGATTTCATGAGCCATAATCGACATCAAAAGAGAGGTCTGGTCATCGCCTTTCGCCTTTCTTGCCTTCCTCGAACGTGGCGTCAACGCCGGCCAAGCTGCGTGCCACCACGGCCCTAACTTGCGGAGGAGACACCTTTAACCTTTCGAGGTTAGCAACAACCACGTCGGCGGGCTGAGCCTGGGCGGAAGGTTTAATTGTTGGTGCCTGGATTTACGATTAGCTTCTCGACGGGAAATCAACACCCAGGCCAATGGCAGCAAGGCCTGCCCTCGTGGGAAGAAGGTGGGGAGCAGGGGTTGAGAGTCCCGGCCCCAGAAGGTAAGTGCTGGCCTCCAATCCAAGCCAGGCTTGGCGTCATCCCAACTGCCACCCTATCCCCAAGAGAGGAGGGCTAATTTCGGGCCATCATCAGGGTCTCATCAGGGCGCGGCAAGCCGCGACGGATGGTGCGTTGGGGTCGCAGCAGCAGCAGCCGCCAGAAGGATGAAAAGGCTCGCGGCAGTCGATGCACGCCCAGCTCAGCTTGCAACCTGGAAACCTCTCGTCATCTTTTAGTCTGTTCAAGCTGGTGTCTGTGCCGCGGTGTCGACCGTCGCGGGTTTGCGTTTTATAACTGCCTCGACTCCTTTGAGTTCCTCACTTCGACACGCTCCTTTCTGTGTTTAACAGTCTTTTCTTTTGCATTCCAGTTCAAATTCGCGAAACCCCGCTTCAAAATGGTTCTCGGGCTTCCCACGGCTTTGCTAGCCGTCCTTTCCACCATCATCCTCTCTCCCGTCGCGGTTCATGCCGTAGACCTGGAGACTGTGCTTGCCGGCCAGGCAAATCTCACAACGTTTCGCGGCTTGATCAAGGTGAATGAAAAATGAAAAATAAGAACCGTCTGCCCTCACCGTAGCTAACAGATGCAGAACCACACCGACATCTTTGCAAACCTGCCCAAGGGCGTGACGGTGGCCGTGCCGAACGACAATGCCTTTCGGAAACTCGGCAACTGGGAGGCGTACAACGAGAGCACAGTGGCGGCAACCCTGAAATACCACATCCTCACGGAAACCATCGACATGCCCTCCATCGAGAAGGGCGACTCCGTCTGGGCCTCGACGACCCTGACCGGCGAGAAGTTCTCCAACGTGACGGGCGGCCAGCGCCTGATTCTCACCAAGCAGCCGGGCGGCGAGGTCGTCTTCACCTCGGGGTTCGCCACGCGCGGCACCGTTCTCGTCGAGGACCTCCCGTTCGACAACGGGCTCGTCCAGGTCATCGACTCGGTCATGCGCGTGCCCGAGACGCTCGAATCCACCGCCCGCAGCGCCTACACGGACCTCACGGCCTTTGTCGGCGCCCTGTACGCCACCGACCTCATGAGCGAGGTCGTCAAGCACAAAGACCTCACCATCTTTGCGCCGCGCAACACGGCCTTCCAGCAGCTCGCCGGCGCGCTCGAGAACATGGACAAGGAAAAACTGAAGCGCGTGCTGCACTACCACATCGTGCCCGGCCAGCTGGCGCACGTGTGGGAGCTCAAGAACGCCAGCGCCCTGGGCACGGCCGAAAAGGGCAAAAAGGTGTCGGTCACGCGCCACACCAACTTCATCTACATCAACTCGGCCGAGATCATCCAGGCCGACATCCTCGTGGCCAACGGGCTCGTCCACATGATTGACAACGTCCTCAACCCGGACCTGGCCGGCGCCCGCCCGGACGTCACCCTCACCACGGCCCAGGCGCCCGTGTTTACCCCCGTGGGCGCTACGGCCACCGGCACCACCGTGCCCACGCCGTTTGCCTCGGATCTGCCGTGTACGGCCAGCTGCCCTGTGGCGCCGCCGGCTGCGAAGCCGACGGGGAGTGGTGGTGGTGCTGGGGATGCGCCCTCGAGCAATGCCGGTGTTGCGCCTGCGAGGTGTACTGGGCTGGCAGGGGCTGGTGTGGGGATTGGATTGATCGTGGGTGCCATAATGGTTGCGTTGTGAAGTTGTCAATGGTGGTTTGATTTTGGAGGTGGAGGGAGGAGTGGGAGCTGAGTTCCAGTTGTTTTGGATGCGCTGATACCCTTTTGTGATTCTTTAACCTGTTGTTTTCAACATTGCTGTCTCGCAGCACAATATAATTTCTTTGTTTAATGTGCCTAGTTTACTCTTCTTGTGCGAGATCATGTTGCGCCCATGACACAGCCCAAGTGGTGAGCTCTGGGGTTTGCCGGGGTTTGCTCTACAACTCCGACATGATTTGACTTGTTGAAGCACGCATCATCAGGGATGGAAGTGTATCCTGCGTCGCTGAGCAGTCGATCTTGTGTATGGGACGACTACCCCTGAGCGCCTGCCGGTGACTAACCCACCTGGTCGCCCCGCGTCAGTGTTGTCACCCGTCACCTAGACTTGACGATAGACCACACGAGTGAGCGACTAATTGAAGCTTCGCTCGACCTCGGAACTCGTTTCCTGAAAGTGATGGTCAAATAAAGTCGTGAGTGACTCTTCTTTTGCGTGTGTACGAGGCTGACCGCATCAGGGTCCGCAACAAACTTGGAACCACCAGCCGCCAGGAGCACATCACTCCGTCGTTTCTACACAACGATAAATTCCACCCTCGCCGCTGAGATCGACCTCAGGCCGTTCTATCACCCTCTTCAACAAAAACTCCAAAGTAAGAAAAACGCCGGCCGGCCAACCAAGATGACAACCACACGCCTCCCTTCACAGGCCGCCTCCATCTTCCTCCTCTCCATCCTCCTCCTCCTCCTCCTGGCTAGTAACTTCCCTACCACAACCGCCGCACCCTCCCCCCCGTCTTCCTCCAACCCAGCCGCACTCAACCAACAAAGCACCACACTCCTCCACAACCGGCACGGCCCCGAGTACGAACCCCCCAACGCGGCGGAGTACCTCCCCAGAGTCCCCACGGATGTCAACGCCATAAACGACGATCAGCAAACCACAACCACCACAACCACCACAACCACCACAACCACCACAACCACGCCGGCCACGCCAACACCAACACCCCCCTTTCCCGCATCGCTCTATGACACGCCGCCTCACGCCGTCGTATCAGGCTTGTTTGTGGGTGTAGCTGGTACAGGGTTATGCTGGGTGGTGGGGTTTGTGGTCAAGATTCTTGTCGTGTGGATTGCACGGAGGATTCGGGGGGGTTGGAGGGCTTTTTGTATGCTGTGGCTTTCGTCGCGTGGTAGCCCGGTGAGGGGTTAAGGGGTTGAATGGGGGTGTGAATGGTGGTTGTTGTTTGGTGTGTGATTACTTGTCCTTGCCTGGGTTAGGTACATATCTCGTTGCTTGTGGGAGGTTGGACTCTCAGACGGGGGGTTGTCTTGGCTTGGGGTTGGGGTTGGGAGGAGGCTTGATTTATTTCATGGAGATGGTTATTGCATAGAGTGTTGGGGGGGTGGGAAGTGAGGCTACGTTGAGCTTTGGTGGGAAGGTTGGCATTAAGCACAAGATGATATTCTGCTCGCATGGATCAACCACGCACCTCGGCTACCTCCTTCCTGCATCCTCTCCCACTGTATACCCTCTCGCAACACCACTCCTCCCTTCCTCAATGGCCGTGCTCTCCTCGGCCGCGTAGTCACTACCCAGCCCCTGCCACGTCCGTCGCGAGCGGAGGTACTCGGCGCCAGGACTCACGACCCCGTTGACCATAGCCAACTCTGCCTTGGGCCGCAGCGCCAGCGCAGTACCCGACAGCGTGGCTCCTCCAGCCAGACCCCCCTCTGATTTGGGCTTCCCATTCGTTTTCACTCCTACCCCGTTCCTCATCGGCCGGCTATGACTGACCAGTTTCCCAGTCCGCAGATCAAACACCGGCGGCGCCGACTCATCGTCATCCCCCTCTTCCTCACCGTCCACCTGGTCCTCCTCCCCTTCCGCAACTACCCCCTCTTCCTTTTCCCTCACCCCCTCAATCCCCCCCCACCACTCCCCACTCCAAACCCTCCTCTCATCCCCCATCAGCGCAACGCCGAGCTCAAACGGCGTGATGACCGGGCGATAGAAGCCGGCATCGTCCTCCACCAGACTGCTCTCCCAGCAGCCCACCACGACCCACCCGTCGACCTCGGCAAAGTTGGCCAGCTTGGCCGGGTTCAGCTTGCCCACCACCACGGTGTAGCTCTTTTTCCCCGCCGCGGCGATCTGCTTGCGGATGGTGTCCACCGACGACAGGTAGTTGGACACGGAGAGGGTGTTGACCAGGATGCCGATGATGCCTGCCGAGGCGAGCGTGAGGAGGCGGGCGTAGCGGCGGCCGAGCAGGCGCGGGGTGGAGAAGGAGGAAGCCGTGTTGTTGTTGTTGTCGGTGGGGTGGATGTGGAGGGCTTGGACGCGGGAGGAGAGGGCGAGGAGGAGGGAGGTGGGTGGCGTGGAGATGTGGAAGATGGAGTGGGATTTTAGGTCGCTGTCGTTGGTGGCGGCGCGAGGGGCGTCGGTTGCTTGCGGTTGCGGGGCGACGAGCGTGCGGTTGGGAATCTGGCCGGTCGGGTCGTGGATGATGGTTGTGGAGAGGAGGTTGGTGTAGCCCCGGGCGTGTAGCGCCGAGGTGAGAGCTGGGACGTGGTCTTGGTAGGTCACGTCCGCCATCAGGACTGCCTTCACATCCTTGTCTGGGTATTGTTTCTCAAACGCGGCCAGCACCTCCTCGTGGTCGAGGTTGTGATGTGTAAAGACGTAGATCACGGGGAGGCGGGATGTGGGCGAAAGGCACGACCGGCCGTAATGCACCACAACATCGGCGTCGACATGTTCGGCGGCGATCTCGTCGACGCAGCAGGCGCTGTAAGAGGTATCGGCGAGGATGTATATCCTCTCGGCAGGGCTGGCAGAGTCTGTCTGCTTGGGAAGAGTTTCGAGTTCTGTATTCAGGGCCTGAACTATCCACGGCGCGTCTCTCAACATGAAGTCGGGAAACTGCAGCGCTATCCTCTTCCACGCGCCCTGTCGTACCTCTTGGGCCGTCCGGGCGATCTCGTAGAGCTCGCGCAGTTCATCGTCTGATTTTTGCGGGGTCTGGGTTTCGGTTTCTGATAGGGGGACTGCGTGTTCGAATACGTATTCAGCCGGTGTCGAAAGCACGGGTGGTGCAGATAGCTCGTCTGCCATGGTCGCGATGCTGGTACTCGGTAATAGGGAGGTGTTGTACGGGGCCAAAATTTCCGGCGATGCGGGGTCGTCTGAAGCCAAAAGCCCAAAACTGCCCCGCGATTTGTGACGTCGGGGGGCCACGGGTCTTGGCAGGGGTATGACAGGGGCACGGAGCTAATGTATGTAAATACTTCGTGGTATGTATCCGTACAACAGAATAATACCTACCTCGAAGGCTACCTGCTGGGAGCACCGCAGCAAACGCTAGATACCTTACCTAATAACGCCGTGTTTTAAAGGATCTTTTACAGCCTCAAGTATCGAGTCAATGGTGATTGGTTGAACACGCTTGTGGCTGTTCTGACTTGAATTAGATTAAAATACCTAGAAACCAAAATCAACAGTCCCTAAGGTACCTAATTTTATGCGCCCGCTAACCAATGCTGATCCAAAAAGCACGCCCTTCTGTATGTATATCCAACCGCCCAAGGGCTCTAGAAGATCACCCGCGGACTCCATCCCACCGCAAGCACCCGGGCAGTGGTGTAGCACCCCAGGGCAACAATATACGAGACGCCGGCAAAGATAATGGCATTCCTCCACGCCTCCTCGGAAGGGCCGGAATCCAAAATGACGCCCCCGATCGGGAGGCTGCTGAGGGTTCCAAAGCTCGCCACCATCATGGCAGTCGAGAAGAGCCGCCCGTATCGGCGGTGATCACACAGCTGTCCGAGACAGACGGGCACCAGTCCGAGGTTGCTCCCGCTCGCAAATCCAAAAGTTACCGCGTACGCAATCAGTAAGCCTTCGGACGTTCCCGCAGGCAACCACAGCGCCAGGGTGGTGATGATGCAGAGGGTGATGGTGACGATAATGATGTTGAACCGCCCAAAGCGGTCGGCGAGGAACCCGGGCAGCACCCTGCCTAGTACCGATCCAGCATTCAAATACGCCAAGAGCAAGTAGCTCTCGGTCGCATCCTGGCCGTGGTCGACGGCAAAAGAGACAATAAACGTGAGAGGGACGAAGAGCCCCCACTCCATGAAGAAAATACCGAGCGAGGCAAATGCGAACCGGGCGTCTTTGAAAACACTAAAGTCTGGCCAGACCGATTGCACCTTGGGACGGCCGTCGCGCCCCTTTGCGGGCGTTAGTCTCGTCTTGATGAAGAGATTGGATGGGATGGCCAGGCCAAGCATGATGAAAGCCAGAACGCGGCAGCTCCAGGCGAACCCAACACCGGGCAGCAGCGACCGCAGCAGGACGGGAAACACCACGCCACCAACTCCGCCCGCCGTCGACGCGATGCCCGTCGCCAGGCCCCGGCGAGCGTTGAAAAAATGCGCAATGGAGCCGTACGCGGGACTGTTGAGCAGCGCACCGCCCAGCCCGCCCAGTACGGAGTAGGTGAGGATGATTTGGTAGTATTCTGTCTCATCGTGTCAGTCACACACACCACTTTCAATGCGCCATAAGACAGTAATAACATACCCTCACACCAGCTCAACAACAACAGACTCAAAAAGACCAACAGGCTCCCGACGGCCACGAGCAGCCTCGAACCAAAACGATCAAAGATGGGGCCGACCTGGATGCCGACGAAGAAGACGATAAACAGGTACAGGCTGAAGATCCAGCCAATCTCGGACGACGACTTGTCGGCCAGCTGGTGCGTCGAAAAGTACGACGCGAACACGGCCGCCGAGTTGATCAGCCCAAACAGCGACAGCATGGCGCTGAAGGACCCCAGCACCACCAGCCAGCCCGTCAGGCCGCCCTCGGGGAAGTCGATGGTCGTCGCGGCCGAGGGGTGGAGGGCCAGCTGGGCGAAGGTGGGGTTGCCACCGCCGTCGTTGTCGTCGTCGTCCGGGTCGTTGTCGTCATTGCCGCCGCCGCCGCCGCCGGGGGCGTGTTTCTCGGTGGTGCCATTGTTTGGGATTAGGGGTGGTGGTGATGATGGTCGGGAGGGGTTACGGTTGGCGGTTTCAATGCCGTCGTCGTCGGTGGTTGTGTCGGCGCGGCGGACTGTGTCGCTCGAGCTGGAGGGCGATGCTGGTAGTGGCGGCTTCTCTGGGTCGCGAAACGACAGCGAAGACTCACTGGGGCAGGCATTCCCTGTGGTATCGTCGTCGCGTTTCGTCGTCATCTTCTTTCCATGGAGTGCTCAGGTGGGAATCGGGATCCGGCGGGGTGGATCGGCGCGGTTCCGAGCGCCGGTTTGATGGACTCCGGGTTCGGAGACGGGATTCGGTTTTTTTGGGGGGGGGGATCAACCACCTCAGAGGCTCAGGGTTCCGACTGATTGCCTGTGCAAACAGAGCACCAATCGATCCTGTCGTGTAAGCTATGGTCCTGGAAATGATAAAGATTCATGAGTATGAATGAAATAAAAAGAAGAGATGAGTTTCCTGGCACGGCGCAGGTGGCAGCAAAAGGGATTTTTTACAATCACCTGGGCTGCGTGGGTCTGGTCCTCGGACTGTTCTCCACTTGCTCGCGCCCGATACTGCCCATGCAACCAACTCCATCCTCCACCCTCCAACACCGACCGTTGCCGGTTTAGGTTCTCTCGCCTCCGCGCCGTGTCCGGGACACTGCAGCCGGAATGCCATGGTAACGGTGGGACAGGGCCCGAAGTGCCCGCGTCTTCAAGCCAGCAAAGTCCCCGTTTTTCCCATCTCTGCCGTCTCCGAACCCGTCCGTCGTCCAACTGCCGTAACATCAACGCGGCCCGGAACCCGCCACCCCCCGGATCTTGGCGCGTTCTGTTAGCTCAGCCGAAGCTACCCTGCTGGGGAACTTACCCCTATCCGGCCTGGAGCCGGCCCGGTGGCAATCGTTCGAACTCGACCCTTGTCCAGAGTTGCGGTTACGGTCGAGGTCATGATATACCATTCCCTCCGTGTTACACGCGAATTGAGCCAACAAACAGGATTACACTGGCAATCAAGTTGGGGGTTGAGTTGCACCGTACAACTTGGCAGTTTAGGGCCACGTCTTGCAAATCGCAAATCTGGTGCTACCATACTCACTGATCGCCATGTAGGGATGGACTGTACGCAGGCTCGAGGCAGGATTCAGTTGAGCGAGACTCGTGCAACCTCAAACCTCTCACCCACGTTGGTGAAGGGGCCGCGATGGACCACTGCATTCAGCGCGCCATGCTTCACTCATGCTCGGTGACACAAGCCGGCCCGTGTTTCAGTTCACAGCCAACAATCAGGGCGACTCAACGGGAGGAATGTGCCACTTCCTGCTATGGCACAGGGCCATCACACACGAGCGATGGAACCCCAAGTGCGGCACTGCTGCGGGCTCTCGTCGCCAAATACAGGCGGCTATCGCTATATCTGTGAGATAGACTTCAGGTTCAAGAGTTGAGTCGATAACAACGGTGGACCTCGTAACTCAACGTACAACCGCCCTCCCGTATGACGGCCCCATCGCTGACTTTCAGGAGACAGAACCGAGTACTGGTAGTACTAGCAATGCTTTGGCAATTCAATCCGCTTCTCTTACAGGAAGTTCACTACCGATCTCATCCAGCCGGTTTAGAATGTCTGCCTACCATCGACCAAATAATTCAATGCGACTCCAACAAAGCACATACAGTGTTAATATCAACAAAGTTCCAAGAAGCTTGGCTCTGAGCATACTCCCACAATACAGACAACACCAAGACATGATGTAAATTGCAATGGAACCAAGCCGGGCTACCATGGTCCGGTGCTTTACCGAAGAGCACCGCCCATCTTTGCTGGTAGCCGGCGCCGATCCGGAAGAATGGTGCAGCATGACCGCCAAGCAAATCGCATATAACGGACCCCCGCTCGTTGGTTACCATCCGTTGGCCATCACTTAATATCCTTGATTTTTACCCTCTCTAGTCACGGCGTCGGTGGTGGCCGCGACGACGAGAGCCGGGGCTTGGGGGCGCGCAGAGAAATTGCGTATGAACCGTGGACGGTAGTTAGCCGCCCCCCCACTCGCCGCCCTCGGAGGGCCGCACGAGTGAGACAACCATCATAAGAGAGAACAGCTCCCGCCCCGGCCGTTCCGGATGCCGCCGGAGCGCGACTTTTATTCAGGTACGTTGTGGAATGTGAGTAGTAAACTACCTACCTGCAGCTGCATCATCCTAGTATACCTCGGGAGCCGAGCGGCTTCCCTAGAACTTGAAAGACAGAGCGCCCAACACACACCACAATACATCAACATCCCGAGCCCGTCAAGAGCCATGGGTCATCTCAGCACGCTCGTGGGCGTCGTCGCCCTGACGTCCATGCTTTTCCCCGAGGCTGCCGCGCAGTCGTGCTCTGGCGTGAGCGGCCGATACCAGCCCAAGATGGGTTCTGGATACCGGTCCAGCGTGCTCGCGACCGGCCTCAGCCAGCCACGACACATTGTGGTGGACTCGGCGGGCAACCTGCTAGTGGCTGAGGGTGGCACTCAGGGCGTGAGACGCCTTGTTCTCCGGGACCAGGGCGATATTGTGTGTGTGCAGTCCAACACGCAAATCGTCACCGGATCGGTAAGTCAAAGATGTCTCCATCCTAAAAGCACGAGCAAAACGTGACTAACCCACGTGGTGTGTTTGTCTCTAGACCAACCATGGGATTGCCCTCAGCGCTGACGGCAAGACGCTCTTCACGTCTAACCTCGCCAGCGTGACGGCATACACTTACGATGCCAACACCGGCCAAGTCGGGCAGGGCAAGCAAATCGTGACGGGCATGTCCTTCCAGGGCACACACCCGACCCGGGCCATCACCACGTCCAAATGGAACCCCGACACGATCCTCGTGGCCCGAGGTTCCCAGGCCAACATCGACACGACCACCACGCAGCAGTCTGCCGCACGCAGTATGATCAAGTCCTTCAGCATCAGCCAGGGCATGCAGAACCCGTACAACTACAACACGGGTGGCGAGGTGGTGGCCTGGGGTCTTCGCAATGTGGTTGGCATGACCGAGGATCCCGCGTACGGCGGCTTCGTATGTCCCCCCCCCCCCCTTGTCTTCTAAAATCTCAAACTAACAAGCCCGCCCGCCCCATAAAGTGGTCCGTCGAGAACCAAATGGACGACCTGCGGCTCAACGGGCGGGACATCCACACCAACAACCCGGCCGAGCGCATGAGCTACCACGGGGTGCTCAACGCGACGACCAACCGCTACAAGGGCCTCAACTTTGGCTACCCGTCGTGCGTGCCGGCCTGGGACCCGCAGAACGTCGGCATCAGCGGCCTGCTCGTCGGCAGCCTGTTCAAGCCCGACGGCGTGCCCAACGTCGCCGCCGACGAGTGCACCAACAGCCGCATGACGGGCCGCCTGCACTTCCACGCCCACACGGCCCCGCTCGACGTCAAGTTCAACAAGAACAGCACCGCCGCGTATATTGCCTTTCACGGGAGCTGGTATGTCTTTCGCAAGTTGCTTTTTTCCTTCCTTGATCCTTTTCTACCCTCATCCTCATCAGGCTATTTCTTTCTACTCAACTTCCCCTAGGGGTTTTTAGGTACTAACACAACAACCATTCAAAAGGAACCGCAACCCAGCCGACGGCTACCGTGTCATGCGCGTCGACTTCAAGGACGGCGAGCCGGTGCACGACGTTACCAGCAAGACGGCCCAGATCCCGGTCATGGAGAATAGCAATGTCGGCGCCTGCCCCAACAGCTGCTTCCGCCCCGTGGGTCTGGACTTTGACCAGAAGGGCCGCCTGTTTGTGTCGAGTGATACGTCGGGTGAGATTTATGTCATTTATGGTGCTTAGAGAGGTGGGGGGGATTTTGTGTATCTTGGTACGGTGTAGGGTGGCTGTACCTACATGTAGGTACCTTAAATACCTTGGGGTATATTAGTAGTAAGACAGACTAGGTAGCTAGTATTAGTATGTGTATGTGGTGAAATTGAAATTGTCTCCTCGACATGACGTTACACACCGCCGCGTACTATCAAGGTGTGGGGGTGGTGGTAAGCATTGTATGACGGTCAGCGTGCGCAGGTGGTTTGTATTGCTGACCAGGGTAGCGGCACTGGGGCCATTGACCCCTTGCATGCCCTTTTCTGGAGAGAATGGCTGCGTACATCAGGTGGTTAGGTCATCAGTGGGTTTACTCAACAGCAATATCTTGTGATTCTGCCGTGCTTGCAAGATTCTTTATTGACTCTGTGACTAGATGAGGCCGTGTTATTTCGTGGCTGGATGCCACTGGCCCCTGAACAGGGAAGGATATGGTTCTCGATGACAGGCTTTGTATTTTTCTCTACACGTGTTTTTAATCTGTCACTCATCGACTGTGAAGACAGAGCTCCCTTTGAGGCACAAGAAGGTTGGTTTGGTCTTCCCATCACTTGAAGACGGTGTGTATGGCAATCCAAGTCTACCAACCAGTGCTTCCAACGAACAATATGTGACCCTCCCGTGTTGATGCCCGAATATAAGAACACTGGTTGCGCTGTTCCTAGGCCAAGGTTTGAGCGTTTTGACACTGACTCAACCTATTACCAAAGATCTCAGTCCAAAACGCCGCCCATCCTTACAACAACAAAAGGTCATCACCAACCTACAAAAAATGGCTTCCTCCAACCCTACCTTCTCACTTACTATAACCGACCCAGACGGTGTAGCGACCGCACACAATGACGGGATTCTCTATACGAAAATGACCACCAAACCGCACGAAGACAAGAATAAAAAATGCGGCCCCAGCATGACTGCGCGCGACAGAGACCCGGCTAAGCTTAGCGCTTCCAAGGCTACTAGTAACGCCAGCAAGAAAGGATAAACTCAGTTGCTTTGGGGACGGAGGGGGTGGTGCTGGCCCTGGAAGTTATTACTTGGTAATCCGTTGGCATGGTTGGGAAGAATGGGTCCTGCTGGGAAGGGAACAATACCGGCGTGGAGGTAATTAGAGCAAACGTGCGGTCTGTTCAATAGAATTCGGAGTTTTGGGGACTGGTCCCCTTGCCACGAGGTTGGGAATTTGCTGCTCTTAGTGAGTGAGCAACATCAGCCATATCGAGTCTCGGTTGAATCTCGTTGGCCGCTCTAAGTTTGGAGAGACAGGTCACAGGTATTATTAGTAATTAGTTTCAGGTTGGCCTCATTTTTCATTCCATTATCTTCGATTTGTCCTCGGCCGCAGGGGATGTCTGAACATTCAGCTTGACCCGAATCAAAGCCGGGTGGGTGCATGCAACTGGTTTTGGGGTGTATCCAATCAGATGGACTATCATGACCCGAGGCTCTGGGACAGCGTCCAACAAACTGCTAAATTTAACCTGGAACCTTCATCACGCTGCGGCCCAGAACTTGGGCGGGATGACCAACAACAACGGGCGTCATTCGGGCCCCGAAATACCCAAATGAGTGTCGTTGTGGTCTCAGATAACCGTTGGTCTGTTGGCTCCGTGTTGGCGGCCGAAACAAGCTGCAGCCTGCAGGTTCGCAAACGCCAAGGTTCCGACCTCGTGCAAGTCATCCGAGTCCGTCACGCCAAGTATCTCCCTGACGCAAAAAGCTCACAACCTATAGCCATGTTTTGCCGGCTCTTTTGATTATCTCAGCCACTAGAGTATCCGCTGTGTATCGCGGTACTAAACGAGAAGAAGCTCAGGGTCCTAGAGTCAGAATATCCGCTGTTCGCTGCCAAGTGCTCACGGGCAGCAATATCTCCGACGTTGCTGTGGTTTCACCGGCCAGAACCGCCAGAGAATGGATGATGGCGATGGCCTCCAAGGTTACGACAGCCCTGGCCAACGAGTCCCCTGGGGTCATTTGCCAAGCGGCGCCAGTCTGAAGTTGACTCTCCCCGCCGCAGGCCAGGCCGCCACGGAGCCCTAGCGGCGGTCTGGTCTCTGCCGTGCCGTCCGCAGGCTCAGTGTTTTGGCCAGTGCCCCAAAAGAGCGGCGCCCGGGGCGGGAGTAAGGACTTAGCCACGGAAAGAAACCTAAACCGCAGCTTACATCCGATTGTGATTTCCCGACCTCGTTAGGGCAGTCAGAATTGTTCGGGTGTCTGTTGTCTGTGACGGCCTACTTACCGGCTGGTCTTGTTTCTACCATTGTGGTTGGCCGGGATGGCGCGGCTACGTGGCGGGCACCGTCTTCAGGCTTCAGGACAGCTTAGGGGGGCACCCTTACGCCGAGACACGAAGGGCAGTGGGAGGGACGACGAAATATAAAATGGCTCGACTTGTCCACGTTGTATTCGTCAAGTTAACAAGCAACATACAAATCAGGATCGACATTGCAATTTGAACCCACCAGCTCCTCAATATTATCAATTCTCCTTGGCCACGTCCTCTGCTCGATTTTCGCAACCTCGATGGCGACCACTGCACGGAACAACGTGGCCCTTACCGTTTCTCAGTGGGTCGCAGCAGTACAGAATGAACCAAGCATTCGTTCTGAGGTTAAAAAGCCCGGAAAGCTCCACGAACTGCGTGTATCGGACTGCGTATTCGACAAGTCAGCTTCCGCCATCTCCCACGTCGAATACCTCCACCTCCGCACGGTTTGGTATCGTTACACCAACGAACATATTGATTCCTTTACAAAGTTATTGAGAAATGACAAGGGAACGGGGTATAAGGGGTTCATCACCCCTGAGGCAGACCAGCTCGCGGGTAAAATGATGACACAGGTATCCAACTACCTGAAGGAATATTTTGCCGAGGGCCGCAAACGAACCACTGACTCGGGATACTTGTACCCCTCCCCCGATTGTGGCTTTTATGCCATGGTGCGGTACTGGCAGGTCATGGTCAGCACACACACGAAGGACGAGACAAGCCTCAGCGACGCTGAGCTGGCGCGGGAGTCCAACCTCCTCAAACCCCAATCTGGTTCATCCACAAAGGGCCGACCGGTAACGCCCCCTAAACAGACGATTGTTGCCCACCAGACAGTTTCAGCGACGCCAGCGACGACATCGCACCCGGCAGTCCGAGGAACCGCCGCGAACCGTCCATCAGCAGACGAGGCATATGTGAACACGGCCTTGCTTTTGTTGCTGCAGGCAGTGACACAGGACTTCCGCGACGAACTCAAGTCCCTACACTGGGTCCCTCCCCGGAAGGCTATGCATCTGGAAGTACCCTACCTGAACAACAACGCCAAGAAGTTCGAAGCGAAAGTCGTGCTGGAGGCGCAAGTGGATGGGTACCTTTGCAACGCTGGTGGTTCAGTGCATCCGATGGCCATCTGCGAGGCTAAGTCTTTCGTGAGAAGGTCAGGTCAAGTCCCCACCGAGAGACAAGAGACCGCGGAGATGGCTGCTTGGATACGAAGTCACCCAGGCAAGGAGGGACTCCTCCAGATGTCTGCCAGCGGTAAAAAAAGGTATGGAAGCACGAGCCTTTGCCTTAGCCCTCGGACCATTTGCTGACATCAATTATATCATCTTAGACGGCTCCTGGTTTCCCAAAACCGCCACGAGATCTACATCATTATCGGCGAGTACGGACAGAAGTACGAAGAATACATTGGTAACAAGCCGATACAGGAGAATATGACGGTGAATGAGGCGGCGGCGGCAGTCTCCAAGAGAGGCGCGACACCGCCGGCGGATAACCTCCAGAAGACTCTCGGCTCGCCCACATTCCTGAGCCACGCTTCTGCATCGGGAATCACAGATACCATCGAGGGGTGGCAAACCGAAGAAAAGAAAGCCGCCACACACGCAAAGGAGCCGCCTCAGGATCCACCTGGGTCCTCGTCGCGTGCTCATTCCCTCAACCGAGGCCAAGAACCATCATCTAGGTCCTCGACACGTGCCAATTCCCCCAGCGAGTCCTCGACACATGCCCATCCCCCCAACAGGGAGGCAAGGTTACCATCAGCCGATGGCAGGGGCCACTCTGTTGTCCAAACCCCCAGCGGGGGCCATGTGCCATCGCCTGGGTCCTCGACGCGTACCCACTCCTCCAGCGAGAGCCAGAGACCGTCACCGGGGTCCTCGACACAGGCCCAACACCCCAGCGGGGGCCAGAGGTTGCCATCAGCCGATGGCAGAGGCCGCCCTGTGGGGCTCGCCCGGACCGACGCAAAACCTGGGGGCCCATCCGGCACTCTGGCAATCCGGTCAGCACACAAAGCTGACTCGGCATCCACACGTGGGTCTACATCGGCTGCTCCTGTCATCGAAAGGAAATCGGCATCACCACCACGAGCTCCCACGGCCAATGTCGCCACCACTAGGGGGCGTGTAACGAGGGCGTCGGCCTTGCGGGAGTCGGACCTTGCCTCGAAACCGAATCATCCGGATCAACCGGCGCCTCCGGTTTCCAACACTCCCTCCAACATTCCCTCCAGCGCTCCCGCCGTACCTACAATCGAGCACCTCGGCCTCCCCAGGGCCGACGAATTCCTCGTCATGCATCGTTTCGGCCCCTGGAGGACAGATGACCCAGGGAACATGGCGGTCTTGATTCGTCGCTTGCTGGGCCTCATGCTGCAGCTGCAGGGGCCACCGAAACCAGCCAGCCAAGGCTCGGCCAAGTAGCCGGTCGTTGTTGACGCATCGCCTCGCCACGCAGGTCGTGGCCACGAGGGAGGGCGCGAGGCCACGAGAGAGGGCGTGAGGCCACGGGGGAGGGCGCGTGAGGTTCAATTCGGCGCTGAAGTACTGAATACAGCGCTGTCTTGTCGGCTCGTTTAGAATTAGGGTTGGCGTTTGGCGTTTTCACCTTTTGGTTTTTGTGTTTTGCCTTTTGGCTTTGGTTTTTGGTTTTTGGTTTTGGCTTTGGTCTTTTGGTTTTTGTCTTTTGGTTTTTGGTTTTTAGTTTTTAGTTTTTAGTTTTTAGCTTTTTGTCTTTTGTTTTTTGAGCTCTTCTTATCGTCTGATTTCCTTTATCCTCCTGGCGTTTTGGTAGCTAGAAAATATCCAAATTCGGAGCTGGTCTTCGACCCAACTCTTGGCATCCTGGGTTTTGGGTTCTGCACGAGTCAAAATCAGGCTAATGTGCTGTGTGGTGAAATCACCAAGTCGCCTTGGCATGCGCGCGCGCGGTACACCCCCCATTTTCGTGCATTTCGACTGAAAAGCCCTCTGTGTGGTGCAATCACCAAGGCACCCCCCCCACTTTACGCGCGGGCATACACCCCAAAAAAGTGCATTTTGATGATTTTGACTGCGGAAGCCGGAAATCAGAAAACTGATTTCACATATCCCGACCTACCACCCTCATGCGCACACCGCGTATATATATCAATAGGTACAACCGACTCTGTAGAGTCTAAATCTAGTATACGATCAGTAATACGGATAATACGCGTCAAGATATTGATGATCTAATATTGATAAAAAAGTCTAAAAATTTCCTAAGGAATGCCAAGGAATGCCAAGATATATTCGAAAACTTCGAAGAAAAGAAGAAGTTCATTAATATCTTCCCGCGTACTATCCGCATCACTGATCGTATACCAGATTCAGACTCTATAAAGTCGGCTGTATCTATTGATATATATGCGCGGTGCGCGCACGAAGGTAGTAGGCTGGGATACGTGAAATCGGTTTTTCTTCTTCCATCCTGCTGCCAAATTTTTCAGGGTGGCGCGCCCGCGCGCAAAGTGTGGGGGGGTGCCTTGGTGATTGCACCACACAGCTAAAATCAGAAAAATGAATTCACCTATACTAGCTAACAACTATCGTACGCGTAGCACGTATATACCTTAATATATATAACCAATACTGTAGAATCTGAATTTAGTACCTGATTGACAATACGGATAATACGCGTTGAGATATTGATGTTTGAATTTAGGGTAAAAAAACGGAGTTTTCTTCTAAAAATGCTAAGGAATGCCAAGATATATCCGAAAAACGTCAGGAAAATATAGGAACAGAGAGATTCATCAATATCTTAGCGCGTCCTACCCGCATTATCAATCGAGTACTTAATTTGAATTCTAGGGTGTCAGTCATATATATTAAGATATATGCGCGGTGCGCGCACGATGGTTGTCGGCTCGTGTAGGTAAAACTAGAATTTCGCGTCCATTTCCTCTCTCTTTTGCCCTGTAAAAAAAAAAAAAGGTTCGTGCCCGCGCGCGCGCGTGCCAAGGCGACTTGGTGATTTCACCACACAGTGGGTCGCCTGAACACACTCGAATGGCTGTTTAATAAATGCACTGTGACGTAGTCATTTCTGATTCGTTCGTGCCCATTCGGTACCCGATTAATTTAAGCGCACACGGCGCATAAGTGAGCGGCCAAGAGGCAGCCGACCAGTTGCTCGACACAAACAAACAAACAAACAAACACACCGGCGGTCGTCAAGTCCTGCTTCGCGTTTGGTTTTGTTCCCAAGCGCCCATCACCCGGAAGGGGGAAAAGGAGCCGATATAACAGACAGACAACTCTACTTCTTTGCCCTTGTTCACCGTCCAACATCTACTTCTTTTTGCTTCACAAGCCACCAATTCGCTCATCACCTACAATGGCCAGCGCTCAAACCGTGGAAGACCTGAGGCGGCTCGAAATTGAGATCCTGCAGTTCCACCAAGTCTGCCAGATGCAAGCCGCTCTTGAAGACCACGATACCTCCACCATTGACCAGACTACCCTGGAGTCTCTGGATATCCACATTGGCCAGCCGCTTGACATTGACGAGAAGGGTGTGTGGGATTTTGGGACGACTTTCTTCCAGCCCTGGGTACCTCGAGAGGTCATCAAAGCCAGTGCTGAGGACTCAGAGTTCAAGTGGATGGATAGGCTCATAACAATTTTACGTCCCGTAGAATGGAAATATGGATACTGCAAGGCCCAGTGGTTCCACCTGTGCCTCGGAACGCTCTACGAGATGGACCCCAATCTGTGGGATCCTTGGAAGTAAGTTGAGCCACTCAAACACCCGCAGCTAGTTGCACTGCAGCAGCCTAGGTACTCACACTCTGTCCTAAGCATCGATCCTACTACGATTTACCTCGAGACGGCACTTCGGCAGCCCATGCGAAGGATAGTGTTCTACAACGACGAGAACGAGGAAATTTTCCGAGAATATCACCCAGAGGCCGCCTACTTCCCCGTTGACGTCACCAAACCCCATGTTGCTAGCCTCGTCATCGACTCGCACGAGGCGCCGGGCGACAAAGTCCTCCGCAGCGAAGTTGACTACGCCATCGCAATGGTCTTGTTTCGACTAAAGTATCGCCTGCACACCAACCACCACACCAAACCCGTACGTTGACCCCCCCCCTTCCCAGCCATAACACCCCTCATTACCTACCCTGGACTCCAGCGCACCAACTAACAAGGAAGCCTCCAGGCCATGATCTACACCCTCGAGCGAGACCAGTTCGCACGCGTCACGCAGGTCCACTACGACGGCAAGACCAACAAGCTCGTGCTGCGCCAGTCGCGCCACCTCGACCTCCGGGGTCCCCGGCCGACCGAGGACGCCTTCACGCTGCTGCGCTGGATGACGAGCCGCCCCGTGGGCGACACCGAGTATGTGGACGAGGCCGAAGAGGACGAAGAAGACTCTACGACGCCGGACTCGTCAAACACGGCGCCGAAGCTGTTGGTTGGGTGCGCGTGAGGTGGTTTTCAGAGGGTATGTATGCTCGTGGTGGCGGGGGTGGTACTGGATTTTATGGGGTGCTTGATTGCCGGGTTCATACTAGTATCAATTATTATACAGTCTGTGGTAATGGAGTATTTACTTGTATTGTTTTCGTTTGTCAGGAATACTAATGGTTGGAATTACTCTGCCACACTTGGATCCCGCTGTGAGCGGATAGGGTGCACTGGCGAACCTGCTGTCATCCTCTACCCCTGAGCATGTGTAGGCCCGGATGTATGACTCGAACACCGCTCGGACTATCAAAGCATCACCAAGTTCTAGCGACAACGGCCTTCGGGTCTCCTTAATCTTTCCCCATTACTACCGGTACTCGGTTCTAAATATCTAGCAAGCAGACAAGCTCTTACATGGAGCGAGCAATCGCCTTACAACCCACAATGATCCCAACAAGCCACGCCCCGAAACACCATTACCCCCTTAGCCAAGCCTCTGTCTGCCGTGGCAACCGCAATTATGTCTAGCAACCTTCCATCACCAGCATTCACTTCTCTGTTTGACAAGTGCAATAAGCCTCCCAGTCTTCACAGCGCCTCAATAGCCCTCAACAAAACCTCCACCCCTCTCTCCCCAACCTCCTCACCGCCCCCAAGCAGACTCGCCACGTCACTCAAGACGCCCAGCGGGATATAGCACCCCATCTTGGCCTTCTCCAGACTCTCCTTCAACCGGCTCGTATGCTCCCACTCGCGCGCCGCCACCTCGGCCCGCTCAATGACCTTGCCGGGAATGCCACACATGGCGGCACAGTGCATGCCAAACGACCCCTCGGCGACGCCGTCCTCGAGGCGGTACAAGAACGTGACGCGGCGCAGCGCCTCGTCGACGCGGATCTGCATCCGCCGCGCCCGCACCTCTGGGTGGGGGGCAAACTCGGCGGCCAGGCTGTGGTAGTGGGTGGCAAAGAAGCCGACGCAGCCAATGTGCGAGGCGACGTGGTGCAGCACGGCCTGGGCGACGGCGACGCCGTCGTACGACGACGTGCCGCGGCCCAGCTCGTCGAGGATGACGAGCGACCGCGGCGTCGCCTCGGCCAGGATCTTTTTCGTCTCCGAGAGCTCCACGAAAAAGGTGCTCTGCGCGGCAAAGATGTTGTCGTTGGCGCCCAGCCGCGACATGATGCGGTCAATGGGGGTCAAGACGGCCGAGGAGGCCGGGACGTGGCAGCCTATCTGGGCCATGATCACGGCGACGCAGGACTAAGAGGGTGGTGTTAGTTGTGAAAAAGGGGTGGTTTCGGAATGGAGGGGGGGGTGGTTGGGGCTTACCATGCGGAGGATGGTCGACTTTCCGGCTGCGTTGGCGCCTGTGAGCAGGTTGATCTTGGCCTCGTCGCCGCCGAGCTTGATGTCGTTGGGAATGAAGTCGGTGACGGTGTTGGTCATGCATGGGTGGCGGAGCTCCTTAAACTCCACCACGCTCCTCTCAACGTCGACAAACACGGGGCGACAACTGGGCATGCCGAGGGCGGACGACGACTTGGCGAGGCTGATCAGGCAGTCCAGCTGCGCAATGATGCGAATCGCCTGCAGCCAGACCTCGTAGTCAATGTCGAACCGCTTGAAGAGCCTGGAGGCCACCTCCTTTACGATCTGTGAGTGGGTCTCTTCTGCCTCTTGGAGCTCCCGCACGAGGTCCTCCAGCCCCTTGAAGTAGTAGCGCTTGACGGCCGCGGTGGCAGACATCTGGCGCCAGTTCGCAGGAACTTTGACAGACTTGGGCACCTCGATTTGGTAGACCTCCTTTCCGATGTCGGTAAACTTGACCGCCTTGGACTTCAGGGTCGTCTTTTGTCTCTCGAGCAAGGCGTGGAGCTCTTCCTTGATCCGCTCAAGCTCGTCGTGGCTGCTATCAAAGTCCTCCTCGATGCCCCTCTCGGGAATGAGGACTTTGAAATCCCGAGCCTTCTTTCTGTCGAAAGCAGTTTCCCAATAACCCAAGGGCTCCTTGAGATCGGGCATGGAAACAATCAGCCGATCGACGAGGCCGTTGCCACCGCCGAAGGAGCTCAGAAGACCCATGGTGTAGTCAATCTGCTCAAATCCTTCGAGGACTCGGACGAAATCCTCAGCCCGGCAAGCACCGGCATGGATGCGGGAGATGAGGCGCTCGAGGTCCGGCATCTTGGCCATCTGAGACGAAAACTGCTGCAGGATGCTCCGGTCTGCATTTAGCATCTCGACCGCATCGAGCCTCTCATTGATCTTCTGGATGTTGCATAGCGGGTGGCAAACCCACTGCCGAAAGAGACGCTTCCCAAACGGAGTGATGCACCTGTTTAGGAGGCTGAACAGTGACCCCTCAGGCCCGCCGTTGGCCGTATTGTTGAAGATCTCGAGATTGATCAGACTTTGGCCGTCCAGGATCAGAGTGCCGTTCCGGTGAATTGGATTATACCAGCCAAAGCTGCCCTGGGACAGCAGGGTCTGGTCGAGTTTCAGGACGCGGAGATAGTGCGTTAAGCCCCCAAGAGCCGACATAGCCAAATCCTTGTCTTTCGACTCGCTGAGTTGCTTGGGCCACTCTTCATCCTTGCCTTCCTCAGAGGCAAAATAGCCGCTGCAGTCCAACTCGCGTCTCGCGAGATCGGCGTCCCAGAACTCGGTTCCTGGCTTCAGGTGGTTCCAGATGGTAGTTGGCCCGGTGTTGTTCTTGAGGATACGCAGGGCCTTTGTGGACAGACGTGACTTTTCCAGAAGCAGCTCCCGAGGCGAGGTCTGGGCAACAAATGTTTCGAACTTGGTCAAGTCGACATCGTCCTCAAATTCGGAGAGGAGGAACTGGCCGGTCGCAGCATCAACAAATGCGATGCCGAAGGCAGGCTTGTCGTTGACCACGGACTCCTTGATGGCTGCACAGTACGTGGCCATGTCATCTTGCAGCATGCTGCCGTCCACGAGGGTGCCGCCTGTCAGGATGCATGCCAGCTCTCTGCGAATGATCTTGTCGGCTTTCTTCGCAATGCTCCCGCGCTCGCGCATCTCCTTGCCCAAGGCAGACTCCATCTGGTCGACACGCGCAACCTTGAAACCCTTGGCCACAAACTGGTTGACCCACATCTCCAACGAACTCTCGGGGACACCAACCATGCGCATATTGACGCGGTCGGTCAGCTTGAGGTCGAACAACTGGTGCCCAATCGTCGCGTCGTTCTCGTAGAGCTCGTAAAACTTGCCCTTCTTGAAAAAGACGACAGTATCCCACAGCTTTTTCTTGATGTCCCAGTACTGTTTCTCAAAGGGCGAGAAATTCTTCTCGGCGTGCGGGGGGATGTAAATGGACGTTGGGTCGAAGTCTGGGTGCCCAGGCGGGTTCTTGCTGCTGTCCAAAATGTTGGCCAGCCACGGGTATCTGTCTTCCGGTTCTTTGGTGTGCGGCTTAGGTTTCGCTTTCGGGCCCGTAGACTTTTGTGCAGGAGGCGAGACCTTGGTTGCAGGCTCGCTTGGCTGCACATTATCTGGATCGTACTTCCACTTTTGTGCAGTTGAGGTCGAGGGCGGGATATCCTGCATGTCGTCGTCGTGGTCTGCTAGAGGGGAGCGTGATTCAAGCACGGGAGACGACGAGAGATTCGTTTTTTTGCGCGGAGCCGTAGACTTGGTTGCTGGCCGTTTCCGTTTCTTCGATCGAGAGGGCGCGTCGGAGTCGTCGGAAACCACAAAATCTCCCAAGTCATCTGGGAGAAGAGGCCGTTAGTCTAATCTCGAGTCACAAGCGGCGGGCGAAAATACCGTCGTCATCCTCAGCATCCTCGGGAACGGCCTCGTAAGCCTCCTCCTCGTCTTCATCCAGAACTGTCGCACGAGAGCGGAGCTGTTGTTTCGACCTCCTAGTCTTCATCGTAGCAAAAACGGCATCCGCATCTTCGTCGGAGGATTCGGCGTAGTTGACGGCCTTTTTGGTCTACGGGAGAGCTGTTAGAAGACACAGCCGCGGAGGTGTTTCGTTGGATAGCGACGTACCTTTCGAGACGGGCTGCTGTGCAAGTTTGCCTTGGCGCTAATGGACGATTTCTGTGAAATCTTAGCAGATGTGAGTAGCGAGGGGTGGTCCATGCTAGCTACCTTGACGGTACTCGCGTCTCTGTTTTCCTGAGAGCTTGAGGGCTCGATGGCATCGCTGCTGGGGACGGGCGTAACGGTGGTGGTGCGCCTCGGGCCGAGCATCGAGTTGGCTCGGGTCGTTTCTTTCAGGCATTGGGGCGACGTGTCCCTCTTGCTTGTGGACGTCGACTTGGTGGTTGGCGAAGGGCTAACACCGCTGGCACCCCCGGCTGCGCCTGGTCTAGAGAAGAAGCCGAGAATGCTCTGTTGCTTGCCCGTTGAAGGTGCCTTCTTTGCCGTGGACGGCGTCTTCGCAGGCGTCTTCGCAGGCGTGCGGGCCGCAACGGCCGGTTTCTCCCCCATCTTGTTGTGTACGACAACTTGTATCGGTTAATTCAGAGGCAGCAAATATGGGTAAGGAATAACGGAAACGAATGGATAGGCGAGGCCCAAGGGGTTGTGTGGTGTGCTGTGTGACCACTTTAAGTGGAACGCGAAGAAACGCGAAGCACGGGAGTCGCGTCGACGCCAAACCGAGCTGCTGGGAGCTTGCCCCACAGGCCATCAGGGGGGGCGGCAACGCACCAATAGTATCCCGTCACTCTCCTCACAGCAGCCCTCATCTTCTCAAGTCCAGCTTATCAACAGGAAGTCTGAAAGTCGATGTTGTGGGCAATTGGATTGGATTGGATCATCCCATGCTGCTGGATCATTCACCGCAAAGAGCCAAGCGCAGATTCAATCTACGATATGCAAGTATTACCGAGCTACAAACACTCAGCTTACCTTGGTAGACTCGCGTCAACGCTCCATCAATTACAGCCGCTCGCGCTCGCCTGGACATCAAGCGTCGCGGACAACCGCGCCTAGGAATTGAGTCGGCCGGAACCAGGACGGAGCAAAGGGCTTAAAGTCTTGGATGTACTCCCACATCCTCGGATCGTTGAAACAATTTATCTGTGTTCCATCTGATGTCCTCGATGAGACGGAATCAACGCTACTGCGCGCAGGAGCGCCAAGACGTGGGGCGTGTACAGTACCCATGATTCTGTCCGAAGCACCGATCCTACCTCGAACATAGGAGAAGGGATCATAGAGTCTAATAAGATAATCTAATGTTCAAGTCGTCGGTGTTGAAGAGTAGACGGAACACTTGGGACGGAATAATATATGGCGGACGGAGGCCCGAGCCAATGGGCGGGGGAGCCCCTCGGTGGTTCGGGCCACACAGGCAGTCGCGTCTCTTCCCACGCGGGACTTCCGTGCCTGTGCCGAGCCAGAATCTGGTACCAGACAGGCAGAGTTTGTCCGAGGGATGTCTACTCGCAAATATCCATGGTGTGGCCAAGGCGGAAGAAACCGATAGGCTCACGCTGAGCACGGGTAAATCCCCGGCGCGCAGCTGTGCATTTAGCAGGCTCTTCCAGTGCGCGAACCTGGAAGCATGGAGATATGGAATGCAACGTTTGTCCAACGGAACCTGTAACCCCGGCGCCGGGTCAAACCTCGATACAGGCCATCGAATTGTCACAGCGGCTTACACCGTCATCAAAGACGACTCCCGGCGTTGGTCGGAAATCGTTGTTGTCCGGCGCATTTTTTTTCTTCGTTTCTCCGGACACTGCAGAAGAGCCCAGGGCAGCTCAAACGCTCAATCAGTAGACAAACAGCTGCCGCCCACTGCTTGCCAGCTGCATCCGACCAGCTTCTCCGAATTACCCCAACGACTCGCCCCCCAGCGGCTCCGAACGGCTCGGTCTGGTGCAGGAACTCCCCGCAACACCGACACAAAAGGCGGGGATTGAGCGGCCGAAAGCCACACACACTTGGTGCGCCCGCGGTGCGCAAAATGGATGCCGACGGGATGGATCGGTCAGACAGTGTGTCCGCGCCTGCGACAGACGGCCTCCGCGACTCGCCCCGGGACCACAACAGCCGCAGGGCTGCCGCGTGTCTTGTGTGTCGCCGATCCAAGATCAAGTGCGAGAAGGGCCGCGCCCACAACGACGACCGCTGCCACCGCTGCCTGCAATTGGGTGTTCAGTGTGTGCGCCCCGACTTCCATGTCGGCCGCCGGAAGGGCGTCAAAAAGTCCGTCTCGAATCCCCTTTCCTTGCATCCAGTGTGCGACGAAAGCCGGCTGCTAACCCGTTCACAGCAAGCGCACAGGGCTGGAGAAGGCGTTGCACCAGGTGGAGCAGGCCCTGAGGCGGACGGGGTCTGGCCTCGAAGCCACCAAAGTTGTCTCGGATCTCAAGTGCCTCCTCGGCCCCAGGGCCCACGAGTCACTACCGCTCCTCAACCACGACCACGACCAGTCTGGAGGCAGGATTAACGAGCCACGGCGGGAATCCAAGCAGAGCGACATCCTGCTGCCCGATGCCTCCTCTGACGCTGGCGACAGCTCTGCTTCGGACCAGGACGCCATGAGTGTGCCGCAGGAATCTACCCCTTCCCAAGGGCATGCTGCCGAGGAGAGTCTAGCTGTCGATGACGCCGAGAACCCGCTCCAGCTTCTCGCCCGGGCTTCAGACCTGCATGTCTCGCCCAAGTCAGGGGCCGACCACGTGGCTGCGGAAGCCATGTCTCATCAGCGGACCCGCCAGAGCAAACAGAATGAGAAGATCTCGGAAGTAGAAAGGTTCTTCCAGCTTAGCCAGTTTAGCCTCGACACAGGGCCGGATCTGGACCCAATTCACCTCGGGCTGATCACCGTCGAAGAAGCAGACACGCTCTTCAACTTTTTCCACCACAATCTCGCCCACACCCGTTGGGGCCTCGACCCCGCCCTCTACACGGCCGCCTTCACCCGCTCCCGCTCCGCCTTTCTCTTTACCTCGATCGCTGCCGCCGCCGCCCTCTTCATGCCCTCGGCCTCGGCCCTTTCGCGCCGCCTCTCCAACCACTGCAAGACGCTCGTCAACCGCATCATCCTCGACCGCTACCGCTCCGTCGAGATTGTCCTCGCCTTCATGGTCAACGTCCCCTGGATGTTCCCCGGCAAGCACAGCACCGACGACGAGACGTGCTGGTACGTGTCCATGGCGACCACCATGGCGCTCGACTTGTCGCTGCACAAGATCCTCGTGCCGGTTGCGTCGCTCAGGGAGGGGCCCGGTGGGCTTGGTGGAAGCTTTGGGGGCGTTGCGAGGGCCGACTGCATTGACCCCAAGGTGGCGCTGGCACTGGATGGGTATGGGGATGTGGAGCCAAATTCCGAGTTTGCGCTGCGCTTGTTGAGGAGGCGCGAGAGATGTTGGATTGCCTTGTTTGTGTTGGAACGGGGGTGAGTTGTCATCTCAAAGGCCGCCTTAAAATGGTGGTGAGCTAACAGAGGTTCAGGATGTGCTTGGCGAGGGGGCGCTGTTACACTGTGCCTATTACCCCCATTCTACGGGGATGCGACCAGTGGCATTTGTCCAATATCGCCGATACCATGGACGGGCATCTGGTGTCGATGGCGGTTCTGCGAAGGGATCTGGTACGTGATCAGGCAGGGGGGATCCGGGCCGGGGAATCATACTGACCTAGTGCAGGATGAGCTGTTCTCTTCCATCAGGACCCTTTGCGACGAGTCTCGGGACGGCAGGGCTGACGGCGCCATGGTTGCACGGTCGATTCAAATGATGGTGGAAAAGTTCTTTGACGAATGGCATGCCAAATGGGGCATCTCAATCGGCAGCGGACCTCAGCATCGCCTGCCCCCTTACGTTCAGATCCTGGTCACACACACCCGCTTGTCCATCTACAGCACCGTCATCAACCACCCAACGGCACCGACCGAAGTGCGCCATTTCTTCCACGCGGCGGGACTATCGTCCGCATTGAACGTCATGCGAGCCGCAATTCAGGGCGAAGGGCAGCTGTCGAGCATGCCCAACAACACGGCCATCATGATTTCATTTGCAGCTTGCTTTGCGCTGCGGCTAAGCGGCCAGTTCGCGGGCAACTCGAACCTGGCGCCCAGTGTGCGGACCCTGATTGAAGAGACGGCAGAGGTTTTGGAGCGCGTTGGCTCGACAACGGAACACCGCAACGGCATGTCGACATTATACGGCCAGTACCTCAAGTACATTGTGAAGAAGGCGGCAGCGGCTGTTGCTGTCCCGACGGAGACCGCCGGGAGACCGCGTGCAGGGACACAACCAGAACTGATCTCACAACATCATGCCTCAACCGCGTACGCGCGGGCCAACAATACTCGGGCTAGCTTCAGCATAGCAGACTCGATACACGCCAGTCCGCCTGTCTCGGGTTTTATGGAACCGCCACGCTGGTCGGAGCCGATCCAGTTCTCTTCCATGTCGGACGACCAGATCGTCGAGGCGCTCAGCAGGGTCAACAACGAGTTCGATCCGGCGTTGAGCATGTACCCATGGGACGACGCAGCCGCTTTGGACTGGTTAAATTGGTCTAATCTACCCGACTTTGGGACTTGAGTACAGACCCAGATCTTAGACGGCGGCGCGAGCTGGTGCTGTGGCGCTCATGTTGACCAGCTCCTGCAGCTTCTCCATAATCACAAATGTCAAGACTGTGTGTGGTCTGCTCTGTGGTTAGACCAAGGTCAAGTACTGGGGGAAGTTTGGAGAACTCACGTCAACCTCAACCAAGCAGGCGTCCACCCCTTCATCAGGAACATCGGGCCTTCCCTACTCAAGCCTTCTCTAATAACTTGCATCACCTAGAGGACCGTCAGATCCCCTTTTCTTCAGCATACACAGCTGATGTGGACTCTTACACTCGACCCTTGTGCTGCGCTCTGGATTCTGCTCTTGAGCACATCTGCTGGAGCACACGCCGTTGTGGCCACTGTTCCAGCGATAAGAGAAGCGAGCGCGTGTGTGCGGATATCGTCCGGCAGCTGGGTTCGCGAGAGGATGGCTCGTTTTGCGGCGGCATACCTGTCTGCGTTAGGACAGCCAACACCTACAGCATCAAAGTCTGACGAGATCTACTCACGGTGCAATCTGAGAAACGTCTTTTCCACGAGGTAAGCATCCACTCCTACAGGGTTAGGTCGAGACGGTCTTACTCATAAGCACGCTCCTAACGATATTCGCAGACAACCCCCTTCCAAACACTCGGACCCCTTCCTCCTTGGCGATACGATATAGGCCGGTCACGGCATCCGGATATCGAAAACGCTCGGCACTCGGCTTGGCTGCGTCGGCACACATACGGACAAGGATCACCTAGGGCAGACCCGATGATCAGTTTGACAGACCGCAAACCCGTGTGTCGACAAGAGTGACGTACCTCTGTCGGATTCCCAACCACCCCCGCCAACCCCCCCGCCGCACCAGCACAAGCAACCGTCGACGCGGTGGAGAGCTTGGAGGTTCCCGACCTCTGCTGCAGTTCCCGGGACAGGATGCTGTACAAGCCGAAGCGTGCTGTTGAATAGGTGGACTGTCGGAGGATGGAGGCGGAGAGACCGGACCAGAGGGAGAGCAATCCTACCAGGGGCGGGGATAGTCAGTTGGGTGTTGGTGGGGGGGGTTCTTGTGGTCCAGCTTAACTAACCGTCACGGATGGCAAAGTTGGAGAGGGTCGACAGCATAGGGGCACGTGTCTGGAGGACTTGCATCCGGCTGCATGATAAACACGCGTCAGTCCGCGTCCCCGGGCTAACAGATACGGGCAGACGGGCACAAGTCATACTATTTTGTGAGGTCTAGGGGGTGGGCTGAGCAGGTATGTTAGAAACAACCGTACAACTTAGTCCAGGGCCAATCAGATCATTGACCTACTGAAGCACACTGCCATGGAGGCTGCAGCTCCGCTGTTGGGGGTTGCCATGGGCGGCAGGATAAGCGTCCATACCAGATGGAAGTTGGCCAGAACAGGACACTCACCCGAGCCAAAACGGCTGCTTGGTTCCCTTCTGCCGGGCCATTGCTCCGCTCCGGCCAAGCGCTCGAGAAGATACAGCAGGTGTCGCACGGTATAGCTGTCGAGGCTCAGGTCCCGGATGGGAAGCTGGGGTACATATGCGCCCACGTTGGAAATAGATTACACAGCTACCAGCTTTAAGAAGAGGTTGTAGATAAGGCGCCTTTGCTTAGGCACTCAGCCGCTCCTTGATCTGCGACCCCCAAGTTGTCTCACGGGTACCCCCCAGCACAATTACCGCCGATACGCTACGACGGGGTCCAACGGCGCGGGCCGATATAACCGCTCTCTTGCTTACACGCGCAGCCACCATGAGGGTGGTTAGGGGAACCTTTGCTCCGTGCTTTAACTCAGTGTCGAAAGTCGGACAGGCTCTTGCTCCAATTCTCACTTCCCCTGTGAGTCGAGGCTTCTCTCGCGGAGTGGTCTGACTGACTGCCAGCCCTCGACCCCGACTTCCACCTCGATGTCGTCCAGACCAAGACCCCTGAAATAGTGGGGCCCCGGCCAAATTTCTGGATGCCGACGGCGAGACTCCCAAGCCTCGGTCGGGGACGGTTACCCACTGTGAGCGGGCGGGGGCGATCGGAACCAGGGGCAGCTCCAGGGGTTTTCCACCTGCCGGCCGATCTGTGATCGCAACAACCCAATTGAAACGGAAGCGGCAGATCTGGCCGCCGGTCGGTATCGGAGGAACTATTGTGTATTGGGCAAGTATTTTTGGGTTCGTGCTTGTTTGCCCTTGACATGCCAGCCGCGGCGGAGAAGAAGAAGAATCGCAAGAAAAAGAAGCAGACGAGGGACACAACACAAAACATGTCGAAACTCTCGCCCTCGCTGAAAGCGCTCATCAACGCGCCGTTTGCGCGGCCCGGCCAGGCGCCCGCGCCACGACACATCCGCGATGTTTACACGCGCATCGCGCACGAAGCCCGCGAGCGCAAGTACGGCGAGCGGCCGTGGGTGACGCTGTCGGTGAGTCCCTCTAACTAACCTACGTCTTACACATATCTAACCACCCCCCCC